>BMAO01017028.1:0-28426 GCA_019973975.1 Trichonephila clavata | reverse complement strand
AAAGCAGTGGAGCTTTTATACTCTCCATCAAGTAAAAAAATAAAATGTAGACAACGTTGTGTAAAAAAAAAAAAAAAAAAAAAAAATTTTTTTTTTTTTTTTTTTTTTTTACACAACGTTGTCTACATTTTATTTTACATCTTGACAAGAGTGTTGGAAATGTTTTCAATGCTTTACTGTACATTATGAGTTTATTAAGTATCTCCAACCACCATCTTTGATAAAGTGGTACATTCTTTGCCAACAATTGCTGTTTTCATCCGTCATGTGTAACTCGGGGTAATAAACTTTTCCATTCTGCAAAATTTGCTCCACTCTCAATTCAGTGGGCTCACCGTACAACTCGTGTTCTTCAAACACCATCGAATCCAATAAATAGTGAATCGCACAATCATGGAGTGGTTCTTCTCCCCGACCACACACTAAACAATCTCGTCGACAAAAGCATGATGGAACGGAAGCGACTGGCATAGTCTAGCAGGATAAATTGAAAATGAAAATAAAATTTCAAGTAAACTTTGAAACGGCACCATAAACTGGACAAGCAAATAAGATGATGGTTGTATTGTAGAGAAAGGTTGTGAGTTTATAAAAGGCACCCACTAAAAAAAAAAAAAAAAAAAAAAAAAAAAAAAAAATTTTTTTTTTTTAGTGAGACATCTCTTCCTTGTCTAGCTCGAGTTGTTCTCTTGAAGTGCTGCGTGTATTACAACTGTCATTTTACTTTTCAATTGTAATGTGACGGCGCGTGACGTCACTTGAATCTGATTGGTCAATTTTCCTTTACAAGCAGATCACAAGTTTGAAATCTCACAGGTTTCATTTGACTGCTGAAGAGGATGGATGAATGTTCTCACTAAAAAAAAAAAAAAAAAAAAAAAAATGTTTTTTTTTTTTTTTTTTTTTTTTACTTGCATCGAAACATTTTTGACAGTTGAATGTTTACTTGCATCGAAAAGTTTTTGACATTCGAATGTTTCCTTGCATCAAAAAGTTTTTGACATTTTAATTTTTCCTTGCATCAAAAAGTTTTTGACATTTTAATTTTTCCTTGCATCGAAAAGTTTTTGACATTTGAATTTTTCCCCCTCATTCCATTTTTTGTTGGGTTCCATTTCTCTCCTTTTGGGGTTTTTCGTTTACCCTCTTGGACCTTTCATTGAATCTGTCCGACGTTGATGGGTGTTGATTGTAAATTTCCAACAACCTAGGTCCTGGCGATGGACATTTGCCTTCCTTTACGCATTTTTCTTACAACCTTCCCACCGTAGGGAGGGCAATGTTTCCCGTATGAGGTCCCTTTATGTGCCTTGACCCTATGATGTACACATTTCTCTTTCAAATTTTTAAAAGGGGAGAGATGTTTATTTACCTACCCCTCTTTGTCGTAAGAGTACCTGTTTATCTGTGCAACTTTTGACATTGGTGCGAAGCGTTTATCTATCAAACCTCTGAAATGGGTGGGATTTGTCTAATCTATCTGACCTATGACATTGGAGGACGCATTTATCGGTCTGACCTATCTGACCTATGACATTGGAGGGACGCATTTATCGGTCTGACCTATCTGACCTATGACATTGGAGGGACGCATTTATCTATCTGTTCTATCTGACATTGGAGGGACTCATTTATCTTTCTATTCTATCTGACCTATGACATTGGAGGGACGCATTTATCTGTCTAATCTATCTGTTCTATGACATTGGAGAGACGCATTTATCTATCTGTTCTATGACATTGTGTGTGGAGGGACGCATTTATCTGTCTGACCTATGACATTGGAGGGACGCATTTATCTATCTGACCTATGACATTGGTGGGCGCCCCTACATTCGTAAGACTCGTGAAAGGGAAGGGATACCCTCTCTTCGTATAGCCAAAGAAATGGAGGGTTGCATTTATCTGTAAAACATATGAAAAGGAGGGATATTTCTTACAAAAGGGTACCTATTCTTTCCAAATATTTAAAAAAAAGTACTTGTATTCAAGTTTTTTACTTGTTTGAAACCGCGACATGAAACCGCGACGAAAAAAAGCAGGTTATGATCTATGAAGTTAACTTTATCTTTAGTATGTAATAAGTATAGTAATAAGTATGTAATAAGTATGTAGGGTAGGTAAGCTTTTTCTTTATTACTGGAAAATGCTGGTTTTTCTGGTTGATGGAGTGGCGAGTAGGTGTGACGAGAATGCTTCTTGTTTCTTGCAGAGGGTGAACATCAAAAATCATTTCAACGGCAACAGGAAATTTCCAGATCAAACCTTCCAACGTTGGTGAGAGGAGGGATGTTTCCATGTTTTCCTAACCCCCCTTTGAGTTTCCCTCTTGGAGTTTTTCCGTTTGAGCGATGCCCTTGGAAGGAGAATAATTCTCTCAACAGTTCCACATCAAACCTTCCAACGTTGGTGAGAGGAGGGACCCAAAAAAATGGAAAGGACGTGCTGAGCACATCCTTTCCATTTTTTTGGGTTTGACATTCAAAGTTCAAACAGTCTGCCTACACAGGGGGCAGGTGGGACTCTGGGTCCGCTCCAAACATGCTTTATGAAACATGTGTCTACATTCGGTCGTGAGGGGAAAATGCATGGGCTCCAGGCAAATGGGACATTTTTCAGGCACGCCAAACACGGGATCTGGGAAGGGAGCACTGTACAAGAGTTGAAGAGCCGTGTGACCCAGCGTCACCCATTGTTCCAAATCCTGCGAGCCCCCATAAGACCAGGCCACGCTCGCCTTTCGGTACAGATCAGGTTTCATGCATTCTGTCCAAATGCCCCGAATATAGGCGCCGTGACCCTTTTCAGCCATCTTGTGGAGCACAAGGTCCTTGGATTTGAAAGGTTCGGCGGCAAAGAGAAAGGCGAGAGAGCGCAATTTTCCAGATTCCCCGAAGGACAGAGAACGTTGCACAAGGCATCGAGGTCGTGGAGATGGCGTTGAAAGTCCTGCACCGTCAACACCTCTGGAATGGGTAAAGCATTCAGACGATTCCGGAATTCTTTTAAAAAGGCAGCAAATTCCCCGAAATCGGGGGATGAATACTTGACCAGGCAGTGTGCAAATGCTAAATCGTCTCGCATCGTGAGGAATGAATGAGCTCTCTCGCCTCGAGTGCCTCGCTTTTATAGCAGGCAGAAGGCTTCTGATTGGTCGATGCAACTGATGTGAAATTTCAAGGCTGGTAGGATTTAAAAAGGATTCATGAGTAACACTTTTAATTCAACCTTGGCTTGAAAAGAGACTTGAGCTGCTAGCCAAAATTATTTTTGAGAGTTTAAATGTTTCGTAAGTATTCAATTCAATAGGTTCCAACCTTGGCTGGAAAAGAGACTTGTGCTGCTAGCAAAAGTATTATTTTTGAGAGAGGGTAGCGTCATTTTCTTGCAAGTGTTTCATTCCATAGGTTCCAACCTTGGCATATTTATTGACCCAAAAAAATGGGAGAATGATTACTGGTCCCGAGCTATGCTCCTTTCCAGCAATCATTCTCCCATTTTTCTGGGGCTCAACACAATGTCTACCTTTAAAGGTCGGGTTCTCGCAATGGATTGGGTGCCCTGCAGAGAGGACAGGTGTTTTGCACGTCCAGATGTTGTAACAAGCACCGCATGTGGAACAGGTGCCCACAATGCGTTCTTTCTGGCCAGTGCATTGGACTGAGACAGATGGCACATGAATCTGGTACTCGGAACACGCTCTCGGGCCATTTCAATCCATAGCACCCATCCAACACTGCTTGAGCCAAGTGGGTCCAGGCGGTCAGGTGTTGGGGACCGTGTCTCCTCCACGCCTTGTAGGCCAAGTGATATAGTTTTGGTTTCGCCAAACTAGTCCAAAGGGCTTGTAGAAAGGCCCCTTTTCCTTTGGCAGCCTCCTCCTCCAAATAATCACTGTGCAGGTGGGCCGGTTCAGCATACACAAACATTCAAAGGTGGGCAGGTCACGGGGATCGTAATCGGGCAACACCTTTTGTAGCAGTTCAGCACACGGTTACATCGTAGATGGACTCGACCGTTATGATGTCAGAGGGCATCATGGTCTGCAGGCATTTTCGAAAATTAATCATAAAGGTTATATAGTCCCAAGATTAGCCTCCTGGTACTTGGCCAGATAGAGAGTAAAAGCTTTTTCGTCTTCCATGTCTCAGGAATAAATGAAGCAGAGAGCGTCTGAGCCCTGCTTTTATAGTCGAGAGAAGGAGGAAGTGGCTTCTGATTGGTCGATTGTTTTGATAAGGGTTCCCAAGGATGAAAGGGGGTCACCTTTCAAGAGGCAAAGGTCCATGTCATCATCCAACCTTGGCATCTCATATAAACCAAAAAAAGGGGAGAATGGGCCAAAGCCCAAACTCCCCTTTTTTTGGTAGGAAAGAAAACAGACGCTTCATTACAATAAAAACAATTATTTATTGACATTCTTTACAGGATGAGGTTGAAGGATGAAACGACACATACCGGATTTCAACAGAGGATGATGTTCGGGCACAAACAAAACAATGGTATGGATTGGTTGAGTAGGGGTCTTTGGTTGGATGGCGAGTTTTTTATTGGGCAAGAAGGGTGGTTGTTCCAAGAGTCTCTTGCCAAGCTCCAGGTGACAAGAATAGGCCTGGGTACTCTTGTTGCATCGAGTCATCAGAGGTGGAGTAGGCAGGCGTGATGTCACCTCGACATGGGCTCCAGTCATCAAAACAGAGGGATCCACCCTCTCCAAAGGTGTGACTGGTCTCTCGGGTTCCACAAGTCTTTTAGCAGGTGGAGAGACACATTTAGCAGGTGGAGAGACACTTTTAGCAGGTGGAGAGCACTTTTAGCAGGGTTTTCTAGGAATTTTTTCAGGGGGAGAGACACTTTCAGCAGGGGGTGTAGGAATTTTGTCAGCTGGTTGTTCAACAGGTGGAGAGGCACTTTCAACAAGTGGTGTATGAATTCTCTCAGGTGGAGAGGCACTTTCAACAAGGGGTGTAGGAATGTTCTCAGGTGGAGAGGCACTTTCAACAAGAGGTGTAGGAATGTTCTCAGGTGGAGAGGCACTTTCAACAAGAGGTGTAGGAATGTTCTCAGGTGGAGAGGCACTTTCAGCTGTTGCACGTTCCTGAGAAAGCTTCCTTTTTACACCAGCCCTCAAAAACGCCATCTTCAAAGATGCCGTCTTGGAAGCGTTTTGGGATTGCATCTGACGCATGTCCTGCACCTTTTGAATAAAGTCTTGGATCCATTTCCTCACCAAGATGGAATCGGGGATGGGAGAGTGTTGAACCTGCAAGACGGGCGAGGTTTTGTAGCTTTCCACAAAGAGGTTGCCTGGATTCTCTACCAAAGCAAAGCCCATTTGGAGACTGAGGCAAAACTCTCGGCCAACGACGAGAGTTCAGCATTCAAAATGCTAAAGACGACATCGGGAGTCACGAGTTTAGACTTTTGAGTCATGATTGGATAGCGTTTGTAAGGCGGCAGCAACATCCTTGCCTTGAATGACCAGGTTGTCGTAACGTTTGGCAAATTCGTATACTTTGGATCGACCCAAGAGAGCTCCAACGTCGACTAGTCGAAAGTAGAGCTTGCCATCTCGTCCCACCATGGCAGCCAACGGATAGTGTTGATTGGGCAAAAGAAGTTTGAACCACATGTTGACTCGAGGAAACACTGAGCGTGTGTGAGGAGCAACGGAAAGCAGTGGAGCTTTTATACTCTCCATCAAGTAAAAAAATAAAATGTAGACAACGTTGTGTAAAAAAAAAAAAAAAAAAAAAAAAAAAATTTTTTTTTTTTTTTTTTTTTTTACACAACGTTGTCTACATTTTTATTTTACATCTTGACAAGAGTGTGGAAATGTTTTCAATGCTTTACTGTACATTATGAGTTTATTAAGTAATCTCCAACCACCATCTTTGATAAAGTGGTTACATTCTTTGCCAACAATTGCTGTTTTCATCCGTCATGTGTATGACTCGGGGTAAATAAACTTTTCCATTCTGCAAAATTTGCTCCACTCTCAATTCAGTGGGCTCACCGTACAACTCGTGTTCTTCAAACACCATCGAATCCAATAAATAGTGAATCGCACAATCATGGAGTGGTTCTTCTCCCCGACCACACACTAAACAATCTTGTCGACAAAAGCATGATGGAACGGAAGCGACTGGCATAGTCTAGCAGGATAAATTGAAATGAAAATAAAATTTCAAGTAAACTTTGAAACGCACCATAAACTGGACAAGCAAATAAGATGATGGTTGTATTGTAGAGAAAGGTTGTGAGTTTATAAAAGGCACCCACTAAAAAAAAAAAAAAAAAAAAAAAAAAAAAAAAAAAAAACTTTTTTTTTTTTTTGTGAGACATCTCTTCCTTGTCTAGCTCGAGTGTTCTCTTGAAGTGCTGCGTGTATTACAACTGTCATTTTACTTTTCAATTGTAATGTGACGGGCGGCGTGACGTCACTTGAATCTGATTGGTCAATTTTCCTTTACAAGCAGATCACAAGTTTGAAATCTCACAGGTTTCATTTGACTGCTGAAGAGGATGGATGAATGTTCTCACTAAAAAAAAAAAAAAAAAAAAATGTTTTTTTTTTTTTTTTTTTTACTTGCATCGAAACATTTTTGACAGTTGAATGTTTACTTGCATCGAAAAGTTTTTGACATTTCGAATGTTTCCTTGCATCAAAAAGTTTTTGACATTTTAATTTTTCCTTGCATCAAAAAGTTTTTGACATTTTAATTTTTCCTTGCATCGAAAGTTTTTGACATTTGAATTTTTTCCCCCTCATTCCATTTTTTGTTGGGTTCCATTTCTCTCCTTTTGGGGTTTTTCGTTTACCCTCTTGGACCTTTCATTGAATCTGTCCGACGTTGATGGGTGTTGATTGTAAATTTCCAACAACCTAGGTCCTGGCGATGGACATTTGCCTTCCTTTACGCATTTTTCTTACAACCTTCCCACCGTAGGGAGGGCAATGTTTCCCGTATGAGGTCCCTTTATGTGCCTTGACCCTATGATGTACACATTTCTCTTTCAAATTTTTAAAAGGGGAGAGATGTTTATTTACCTACCCCTCTTTGTCGTAAGAGTACCTGTTTATCTGTGCAACTTTTGACATTGGTGCGAAGCGTTTATCTATCAAACCTCTGAAATGGGTGGGATTTGTCTAATCTATCTGACCTATGACATTGGAGGGACGCATTTATCGGTCTGACCTATCTGACCTATGACATTGGAGGGACGCATTTATCGGTCTGACCTATCTGACCTATGACATTGGAGGGACGCATTTATCTATCTGTTCTATCTGACATTGGAGGGACTCATTTATCTATCTATTCTATCTGACCTATGACATTGGAGGGACGCATTTATCTGTCTAATCTATCTGTTCTATGACATTGGAGAGACTCATTATCTATCTGTCTATGACATTGGTGGAGGACGCATTTATCTTCTGACTATGACATTGGAGGGACGCATTTATCTGTTCTGACCTAGACATTGTGGGACCCCCTACATTCGTAAGACTCGTGAAAGGGAAGGGACACCCTCTCTTCGTATAGCCTAAGAAATGGAGGGTTGCATTTATCTGTAAAACATATGAAAAGGAGGATATTTCTTAGAAAAAGGTACCTATTCTTTCCAAATATTTAAAAAAAAGATAATTATATTCAAGTTTTTTACTTGTTTGAAACCGCGACATGAAACCGCGACGAAAAAAGCAGGTTATGATCTATGAAGTTAACTTTATCTTTAGTATGTAATAAGTATAGTAATAAGTATGTAATAAGTATGTAGGGTAGGTAAGCTTTTTCTTATTACTGGAAAATGCTGGTTTTTCTGGTTGATGGAGTGGCGAGTAGGTGTGACGAGAATGCTTCTTGTTTCTTGCAGGGGGTGAACATCAAAAATCATTTCAACGGCAACAGGAAATTTCCACATCAAACCTTCCAACGTTGGTGAGAGGAGGGATGTTTCCATGTTTTCCTAACCCCTTTGAGTTTCCCTCTTGGAGTTTTTCCGTTTGAGCGATGCCCTTGGAAGGAGAATGATTCTCTCAACAATTCCACATCAAACCTTCCAACGTTGGTGAGAGGAGGGACCCAAAAAAATGGAAAGGACGTGCTGAGCACATCCTTTCCATTTTTTTGGTTTGACACTCGAGGTTCAAACAGTCTGCCTACACAGGGGCAGGTGGGACTCTGGGTCCGCTCCAAACATGCTTTATGAAACATGTGTCTACATTCGGTCGTGAGGGGAAAATGCATGGGCTCCAGGCAAATGGGACATTTTTCAGGCACGCCAAACACGGGATCTGGGAAGGGAGCACTGTACAAGAGTTGAAGAGCCGTGTGACCCAGCGTCACCCATTGTTCCAAATCCTGCGAGCCCCCATAAGACCAGGCCACGCTCGCCTTTCGGTACAGATCAGGTTTCATGCATTCTGTCCAAATGCCCCGAATATAGGCGCCGTGACCCTTTCGGCCATCTTGTGGAGCACAAGGTCCTTGGATTTGAAAGGTTCGACGGCAAAGAGAAAGGCGAGAGAGCGCAATTTTCCAGATTCCCCCGAAGGACAGAGAACGTTGCACAAGGCATCGAGGTCGTGGAGATGGCGTTGAAAGTCCTGCACCGTCAACACCTCTGGAATGGGTAAAGCATTCAGACGATTCCGGAATTCTTTTAAAAAGGCAGCAAATTCCCGAAATCGGGGATGAATACTTGACCAGGCAGTGTGCAAACGCTAAATCGTCTCGCATCGTGAGGAATGAATGAGCTCTCTCGCCTCGAGTGCCTCGCTTTTATAGCAGGAGAAGGCTTCTGATTGGTCGATGCAACTGATATGGAATTTCAAGGCTGGTAGGATTTAAAAAGGATTCATGAGTAACACTTTTAATTCAACCTTGGCTTGAAAAGAGACTTGAGCTGCTAGCAAAATTATTTTTCGTAAGTATTAGTTTCAACCTTGGCTGGAAAAGAGACTTGTGCTGCTAGCAAAAGTATTATTTTTGAGAGAGGGTAGCGTCATTTTTTGCAAGTGTTTCATTCCATAGGTTCCAACCTTGGCATATTTATTGACCCAAAAAAATGGGAGAATGATTACTGGTCCCGAGCTATGCTCCTTTCCAGCAATCATTCTCCCATTTTTCTGGGGCTCAACACAATGTCTACCTTTAAAGGTCGGGTTCTCGCAATGGATTGGGTGCCCTGCAGAGAGGACAGGTGTTTTGCACGTCCAGATGTTGTAACAAGCACCGCATGTGGAACAGGTGCCCACAATGCGTTCTTTCTGGCCAGTGCATAGGACTCAGACAGATGGCACATGAATCTGGTACTTGGAACACGCTCTCGGGCCATTTCAATCCATAGCACCCATCCAACACTGCTTGAGCCAAGTGTGTCCAGGCGGTCAGGTGTTGGGGACCGTGTCTCCTCCACGCCTTGTAGGCCAAGTGATATAGTTTTGGTTTCGCCAAACTAGTCCAAAGGGCTTGTAGAAAGGCCCCTTTTCCTTTGGCAGCCTCCTCCTCCAAATAATCACTGTGCAGGTGGGCCGGTTCTGCATACACAACACATTCAAAGGTGGGCAGGTCACGGGGATCGTAATCGGGCAACACCTTTTGCAGCAGTTCAGCAACGGTTACATCGTAGATGGACTCGACCGTTATGATGTCAGAGGGCATCATGGTCTGCAGGCACTTTCGAAAATTAATCATAAAGGTTATATAGTCCCCAAGATTAGCCTCCTGGTACTTGGCCAGATAGAGAGTAAAAGCTTTTTCGTCTTCCATGTCTCAGGAATAAATGAAGCAGAGAGCGTCTGAGCCCTGCTTTTATAGTCGAGAGAAGGAGGAAGTGGTTTCTGATTGGCCGATTGTTTTGATAAGGGTTCCCAAGGATGAAAGGAGGTCACCTTTCAAGAGGCAAAGATTTATGTCATCATCCAACCTTGGCATCTCATATAAACCAAAAAAAGGGGAGAATGGGCCAAAGCCCAAACTCCCCTTTTTTTGGTAGGAAAGAAAACAGACGCTTCATTACAATAAAAACAATTATTTATTGACATTCTTTACAGGATGAGGTTGAAGGATGAAACGACACATACCGGATTTCAACAGAGGATGATGTTCGGGCACAAACAAAACAATGGTATGGATTGGTTGAGTAGGGGTCTTTGGTTGGATGGCGAGTTTTTTATTGGGCAAGAAGGGTGGTTGTTCCAAGAGTCTCTTGCCAAGCTCCAGGTGGAAGAATAGGCCTGGGTACTCTTGTTGCATCGAGTCATCAGAGGTGGAGTAGGCAGGCGTGATGTCACCTCGACATGGGCTCCAGTCATCAAAACAGAGGGATCCACCCTCTCCAAAGGTGTGACTGGTCTCTCGGGTAAGGATTCCACAAGTCTTTTAGCTGGTGGAGAGACACATTTAGCAGGTGGAGAGACACTTTTAGCAGGTGGAGAGACACTTTTAGCAGGTGGAGAGACACTTTTAGCAGGTGGAGAGACACTTTTAGCAGGGGGTGTAGGAATTTTGTCAGCTGGTTGTTCAACAGGTGGAGAGGCACTTTCAACAAGTGGTGTATGAATTCTCTCAGGTGGAGAGGCACTTTCAACAAGGGGTGTATGAATTCTCTCAGGTGGAGAGGCACTTTCAGCTGTTGCACGTTCCTGAGAAAGCTTCCTTTTTACACCCGCCCTCAAAAACGCCATCTTCAAAGATGCCGTCTTGGAAGCGTTTTGGGATTGCATCTGACGCATGTCCTGCACCTTTTGAATAAAGTCTTGGATCCATTTCCTCACCAAGATGGAATCGGGGATGGGAGAGTGTTGAACTTGCAAGACGGGTGAGGTTTTGTAGCTTTCCACAAAGAGGTTGCCTGGATTCTCTACCAAAGCAAAGCCCATTTGGAGACTTAAGGCAAAACTCTCGTCCAACGACGAGAGTTCAGCATTCAAAATGCTAAAGACGACATCGGGAGTCACGAGTTTAGACTTTTGAGTCATGATTGGATAGCGTTTGTAAGGCGGCAGCACATCCTTGCCTTGAATGACCAGGTTGTCGTAACGTTTGGCAAATTCGTATACTTTGGATCGACCCAAGAGAGCTCCAACGTCGACCAGTCGAAAGTAGAGCTTGCCATCTCGTCCCACCATGGCAGCCAACGGATAGTGTTGATTGGGCAAAAGCAGTTTGAACCACATGTTGACTCGAGGAAACACTGAGCGTGTGTGAGGAGCAACGGAAAGCACTGGAGCTTTTATACTCTCCATCAGGAAAAAAATAAAATGTAGACAACGTTGTGTAAAAAAAAAAAAAAATTTTTTTTTTTTTAAACGTTGGCAAGTTTTTGAATAAGGTTGGAAAACCTTTTGAACAAGGGTTCTCCAAACATGATCTAAAGTAGAATGATTACGAGAGAACGTTGGCAGGTCGTGGTAACCTTGGTACTCTTTTCCATCGCCATGGGTTAATCATTTTGAGCTTTCGTTGGCTCTGTATCATTCTTTTCAATATTTTATCTACGACCAATGTACTTTGCAATTTATTTTTCAATGTATTCATTTCTGTGTTTAACTCGTGTTCTTTGGCTTTCCACTCGTTTTCTTTAGTTTCCCATATTTTATTTTCAACTAATGCATTTTCCAATTTAAATTTTAATATCATTATTTCAGCGTTCAACTCATTTGCTTTTGTTTTCAACACGTCCTTTTCCTCTTTCAACAAGTCTCTTTCCTCTTTCAACAAGTCTCTTTCCTCTTTCAATATGTCTCTTTCCTCTTTCAATATGTCTCTTTCACTTTGAATGAGGTCGCATTTCGCATTCATCTCGCTGAGTTTGGACCTTAACAAGACTTTTTGGTCCATGGCCCACTCTTGCTTTATCTTTTTAATTTCATTCATCATGTTTTGTTGTTTGCGGGACAATACATACATTTCGTCTCGGATCCGTTGAAACAAACATTGACCCCCCTGGTTTCCCTCCTTTAAATACAATTTTGTGTTACCGTAGAGCGTCACGTACAGAGGAGTCTCTTCCCCTGTCACCTGGTATTGGAAAGGAAACACGCAATTTAAAAATTTAAATCCCGTCACGTGAATTGGTACATTCCATTTCAAATGACCCCACGCGTCTGGTAAACATTTGATCACCTTGTCCCAACTGGCCACATTTTTATTTCCCAGCTGTTCCAGCAGTAATCTTTCTATTCCTCCTGGAAAAAGCGTACAGAGAAAGGCAATACTATGCGCGTGCAAGGGTCGATTCATGTGGAAATGGGACCATTGTTCCGGATTCATTAATTTTTCGGGAATTTTACCCCCGTCACACGACGATTTAGGTTGGCTCACGTACACAATGGTCCGAACCAAATGAAAGGCACTCTGAATCTTGACACATTTCTTGGCCCGACCAGCAGAGGGAAATTCATAGCGAACTTTACCCTTCCAAATCTCTTCAAACGCACTTTCTTGCTCACACGCCAAAATCATGTGTCGATGCTGTATTTTACCCCTCTCTGTCTCTAATCCATCGCAGAGACACCAAAAGGGTAAAATGACAAATTGATTCCGAATCATTTCCATTTCCTTACAAAACGTATCAAAAATGTTGTGTTTGACCATAATGTGAAACCATACCCAATCTCCTTTCAAGTAGCGCTGAATAATCCCCCACACATCTTTGCCCAAGCCATTGTCAAATTTTATTCCCTCTTCCCATAAGTCGGGTTTCTCAAAGATTGAATCATAAAAATTGTCCCTCAATCTGGGACGACCGTACATTTCACGAGGTATCGGTTGAAAGTACCTACACCCACATACTTCTGGCACCCTTTCCTCTTCTTCCGTCTCCTCCTCATTGTCCGAGAATACCCAGACATCTTTGGCTTCGTTTGCAAAACGTTTCAAGCAGGACACGACGTGATTTATGTGGTCGGGATGATTCTTTTCTCCATGATTCCAGTGTTTTTTACCAAAACAAAACACGCATTGCTTGCGAAAATTTAAGGAATGTTTCTCGGATGCATGTTTGTAATAAAAATGACCCAATGTCATTTGCTCATGACAGTTGGGGCAAACTACTGGAGTGCTTGAAAGTGTCTTGAGATGCCTAAAAAAGGTTCTGTCTGACATTTCAAAAGAATGTGTAACATCTCAAACGTCATGTAATACCTCGAGTGTCAACCCTTTATAGAACCACTAAAAAAAAAAAAAAAATTTTTTTTTTTTTTTTTACTTGCATCGAAACATTTTTGACAGTTGAATGTTTACTTGCATCAAAAAGTTTTTGACATTTTAATTTTTCCTTGCATCGAAAAGTTTTTGACATTTGAATTTTTCCTTTTCCCCCTCATTCCATTTTTTGTTGGGTTCCATTTCCCTCCTTTTGGGGTTTTTCGTTTACCCTCTTGGACCTTTCATTGAATCTGTCCGACGTTGATGGGTGTTGATTGTAAATTTCCAACAACCTAGGTCCTGGCGATGGACATTTGCCTTCCTTTACGCATTTTTCTTACAACCTTCCCACCGTAGGGAGGGCAATGTTTCCCGTATGAGGTCCCTTTATGTGCCTTGACCCTATGATGTACACATTTCTCTTTCAAATTTTTAAAAGGGGAGAGATGTTTATTTACCTACCCCTCTTTGTCGTAAGAGTACCTGTTTATCTGTGCAACTTTTGACATTGGTGCGAAGCGTTCATCTATCAAACCTCTGAAATGGGTGGGATCTGTCTAATCTATCTGACCTATGACATTGGAGGGACGCATTTATCTATCTATTCTATCTAACCTATGACATTGGAGGGACGCATTTATCTTTCTGTTCTATCTGACCTATGACATCGGAAGGAAGCATTTATCTATCTGTTCTATCTGACCTATGACATTGGAGGGACTCAATTATCTATCTGACCTATGACATTGGAGGGACGCATTTATCTATCTGTTCTATCTGACCTATGACATTGGAGGGACTCAATTATCTATCTGACCTATGACATTGGAGGGACTCAATTATCTATCTATTCTATGACATTGGAGGGACGCATTTATCTATCTGACCTATGACATTGGAGGGACGCATTTATCTGTCTGACCTAGGACATTGGTGGGACCCCCTACATTCGTAAGACTCGTGAAAGGGAAGGGACACCCTCTCTTCGTATAGCCTAAGAAATGGAGGGTTGCATTTATCTGTAAAACATATGAAAAGGAGGGATATTTCTTAGAAAAAGGTACCTATTCTTTCCAAATATTTAAAAAAAAGATAATTATATTCAAGTTTTTTACTTGTTTGAAACCGCGACATGAAACCGCGACGAAAAAAGCAGGTTATGATCTATGAAGTTAACTTTATCTTTAGTATGTAATAAGTATAGTAATAAGTATGTAATAAGTATGTAGGGTAGGTAAGCTTTTTCTTTATTACTGGAAAATGCTGGTTTTTCTGGTTGATGGAGTGGCGAGTATGTGTGACGAGAATGCTTCTTGTTTCTTGCAGGGGGTGAACATCAAAAATCATTTCAACGGCAACAGGAAATTTCCACATCAAACCTTCCAACGTTGGTGAGAGGAGGGATGTTTCCATGTTTTCCTAACCCCTTTGAGTTTCCCTCTTGGAGTTTTTCCGTTTGAGCGATGCCCTTGGAAGGAGAATGATTCTCTCAACAATTCCACATCAAACCTTCCAACGTTGGTGAGAGGAGGGACCCAAAAAAATGGAAAGGACGTGCTGAGCACATCCTTTCCATTTTTTTGGGTTTGACACTCGAGGTTCAAACAGTCTGCCTACACAGGGGGCAGGTGGGACTCTGGGTCCGCTCCAAACATGCTTTATGAAACATGTGTCTACATTCGGTCGTGAGGGGAAAATGCATGGGCTCCAGGCAAATGGGACATTTTTCAGGCACGCCAAACACGGGATCTGGGAAGGGAGCACTGTACAAGAGTTGAAGAGCCGTGTGACCCAGCGTCACCCATTGTTCCAAATCCTGCGAGCCCCCATAAGACCAGGCCACGCTCGCCTTTCGGTACAGATCAGGTTTCATGCATTCTGTCCAAATGCCCCGAATATAGGCGCCGTGACCCCTTTCGGCCATCTTGTGGAGCACAAGGTCCTTGGATTTGAAAGGTTCGACGGCAAAGAGAAAGGCGAGAGAGCGCAATTTTCCAGATTCCCCCGAAGGACAGAGAACGTTGCACAAGGCATCGAGGTCGTGGAGATGGCGTTGAAAGTCCTGCACCGTCAACACCTCTGGAATGGGTAAAGCATTCAGACGATTCCGGAATTCTTTTAAAAAGGCAGCAAATTCCCCGAAATCGGGGGATGAATACTTGACCAGGCAGTGTGCAAACGCTAAATCGTCTCGCATCGTGAGGAATGAATGAGCTCTCTCGCCTCGAGTGCCTCGCTTTTATAGCAGGGAGAAGGCTTCTGATTGGTCGATGCAACTGATATGGAATTTCAAGGCTGGTAGGATTTAAAAAGGATTCATGAGTAACACTTTTAATTCAACCTTGGCTTGAAAAGAGACTTGAGCTGCTAGCAAAATTATTTTTTCGTAAGTATTAGTTTCAACCTTGGCTGGAAAAGAGACTTGTGCTGCTAGCAAAAGTATTATTTTTGAGAGAGGGTAGCGTCATTTTTTGCAAGTGTTTCATTCCATAGGTTCCAACCTTGGCATATTTATTGACCCAAAAAAATGGGAGAATGATTACTGGTCCCGAGCTATGCTCCTTTCCAGCAATCATTCTCCCATTTTTCTGGGGCTCAACACAATGTCTACCTTTAAAGGTCGGGTTCTCGCAATGGATTGGGTGCCCTGCAGAGAGGACAGGTGTTTTGCACGTCCAGATGTTGTAACAAGCACCGCATGTGGAACAGGTGCCCACAATGCGTTCTTTCTGGCCAGTGCATAGGACTCAGACAGATGGCACATGAATCTGGTACTTGGAACACGCTCTCGGGCCATTTCAATCCATAGCACCCATCCAACACTGCTTGAGCCAAGTGTGTCCAGGCGGTCAGGTGTTGGGGACCGTGTCTCCTCCACGCCTTGTAGGCCAAGTGATATAGTTTTGGTTTCGCCAAACTAGTCCAAAGGGCTTGTAGAAAGGCCCCTTTTCCTTTGGCAGCCTCCTCCTCCAAATAATCACTGTGCAGGTGGGCCGGTTCTGCATACACAACACATTCAAAGGTGGGCAGGTCACGGGGATCGTAATCGGGCAACACCTTTTGCAGCAGTTCAGCAACGGTTACATCGTAGATGGACTCGACCGTTATGATGTCAGAGGGCATCATGGTCTGCAGGCACTTTCGAAAATTAATCATAAAGGTTATATAGTCCCCAAGATTAGCCTCCTGGTACTTGGCCAGATAGAGAGTAAAAGCTTTTTCGTCTTCCATGTCTCAGGAATAAATGAAGCAGAGAGCGTCTGAGCCCTGCTTTTATAGTCGAGAGAAGGAGGAAGTGGTTTCTGATTGGCCGATTGTTTTGATAAGGGTTCCCAAGGATGAAAGGAGGTCACCTTTCAAGAGGCAAAGATTTATGTCATCATCCAACCTTGGCATCTCATATAAACCAAAAAAAGGGGAGAATGGGCCAAAGCCCAAACTCCCCTTTTTTTGGTAGGAAAGAAAACAGACGCTTCATTACAATAAAAACAATTATTTATTGACATTCTTTACAGGATGAGGTTGAAGGATGAAACGACACATACCGGATTTCAACAGAGGATGATGTTCGGGCACAAACAAAACAATGGTATGGATTGGTTGAGTAGGGGTCTTTGGTTGGATGGCGAGTTTTTTATTGGGCAAGAAGGGTGGTTGTTCCAAGAGTCTCTTGCCAAGCTCCAGGTGGGAAGAATAGGCCTGGGTACTCTTGTTGCATCGAGTCATCAGAGGTGGAGTAGGCAGGCGTGATGTCACCTCGACATGGGCTCCAGTCATCAAAACAGAGGGATCCACCCTCTCCAAAGGTGTGACTGGTCTCTCGGGTAAGGATTCCACAAGTCTTTTAGCTGGTGGAGAGACACATTTAGCAGGTGGAGAGACACTTTTAGCAGGTGGAGAGACACTTTTAGCAGGTGGAGAGACACTTTTAGCAGGTGGAGAGACACTTTTAGCAGGGGGTGTAGGAATTTTGTCAGCTGGTTGTTCAACAGGTGGAGAGGCACTTTCAACAAGTGGTGTATGAATTCTCTCAGGTGGAGAGGCACTTTCAACAAGGGGTGTATGAATTCTCTCAGGTGGAGAGGCACTTTCAGCTGTTGCACGTTCCTGAGAAAGCTTCCTTTTTACACCCGCCCTCAAAAACGCCATCTTCAAAGATGCCGTCTTGGAAGCGTTTTGGGATTGCATCTGACGCATGTCCTGCACCTTTTGAATAAAGTCTTGGATCCATTTCCTCACCAAGATGGAATCGGGGATGGGAGAGTGTTGAACTTGCAAGACGGGTGAGGTTTTGTAGCTTTCCACAAAGAGGTTGCCTGGATTCTCTACCAAAGCAAAGCCCATTTGGAGACTTAAGGCAAAACTCTCGTCCAACGACGAGAGTTCAGCATTCAAAATGCTAAAGACGACATCGGGAGTCACGAGTTTAGACTTTTGAGTCATGATTGGATAGCGTTTGTAAGGCGGCAGCACATCCTTGCCTTGAATGACCAGGTTGTCGTAACGTTTGGCAAATTCGTATACTTTGGATCGACCCAAGAGAGCTCCAACGTCGACCAGTCGAAAGTAGAGCTTGCCATCTCGTCCCACCATGGCAGCCAACGGATAGTGTTGATTGGGCAAAAGCAGTTTGAACCACATGTTGACTCGAGGAAACACTGAGCGTGTGTGAGGAGCAACGGAAAGCACTGGAGCTTTTATACTCTCCATCAGGAAAAAAAATAAAATGTAGACAACGTTGTGTAAAAAAAAAAAAAAAATTTTTTTTTTTTTTTAAACGTTGGCAAGTTTTTGAATAAGGTTGGAAAACCTTTTGAACAAGGGTTCTCCAAACATGATCTAAAGTAGAATGATTACGAGAGAACGTTGGCAGGTCGTGGTAACCTTGGTACTCTTTTCCATCGCCATGGGTTAATCATTTTGAGCTTTCGTTGGCTCTGTATCATTCTTTTCAATATTTTATCTACGACCAATGTACTTTGCAATTTATTTTTCAATGTATTCATTTCTGTGTTTAACTCGTGTTCTTTGGCTTTCCACTCGTTTTCTTTAGTTTCCCATATTTTATTTTCAACTAATGCATTTTCCAATTTAAATTTTAATATCATTATTTCAGCGTTCAACTCATTTGCTTTTGTTTTCAACACGTCCTTTTCCTCTTTCAACAAGTCTCTTTCCTCTTTCAACAAGTCTCTTTCCTCTTTCAATATGTCTCTTTCCTCTTTCAATATGTCTCTTTCCCTTTGAATGAGGTCGCATTTCGCATTCATCTCGCTGAGTTTGGACCTTAACAAGACTTTTTGGTCCATGGCCCACTCTTGCTTTATCTTTTTAATTTCATTCATCATGTTTTGTTGTTTGCGGGACAATACATACATTTCGTCTCGGATCCGTTGAAACAAACATTGACCCCCCTGGTTTCCCTCCTTTAAATACAATTTTGTGTTACCGTAGAGCGTCACGTACAGAGGAGTCTCTTCCCCTGTCACCTGGTATTGGAAAGGAAACACGCAATTTAAAAATTTAAATCCCGTCACGTGAATTGGTACATTCCATTTCAAATGACCCCACGCGTCTGGTAAACATTTGATCACCTTGTCCCAACTGGCCACATTTTTATTTCCCAGCTGTTCCAGCAGTAATCTTTCTATTCCTCCTGGAAAAAGCGTACAGAGAAAGGCAATACTATGCGCGTGCAAGGGTCGATTCATGTGGAAATGGGACCATTGTTCCGGATTCATTAATTTTTCGGGAATTTTACCCCCGTCACACGACGATTTAGGTTGGCTCACGTACACAATGGTCCGAACCAAATGAAAGGCACTCTGAATCTTGACACATTTCTTGGCCCGACCAGCAGAGGGAAATTCATAGCGAACTTTACCCTTCCAAATCTCTTCAAACGCACTTTCTTGCTCACACGCCAAAATCATGTGTCGATGCTGTATTTTACCCCTCTCTGTCTCTAATCCATCGCAGAGACACCAAAAGGGTAAAATGACAAATTGATTCCGAATCATTTCCATTTCCTTACAAAACGTATCAAAAATGTTGTGTTTGACCATAATGTGAAACCATACCCAATCTCCTTTCAAGTAGCGCTGAATAATCCCCACACATCTTTGCCCAAGCCATTGTCAAATTTTATTCCCTCTTCCCATAAGTCGGGTTTCTCAAAGATTGAATCATAAAAATTGTCCCTCAATCTGGGACGACCGTACATTTCACGAGGTATCGGTTGAAAGTACCTACACCCACATACTTCTGGCACCCTTTCCTCTTCTTCCGTCTCCTCCTCATTGTCCGAGAATACCCAGACATCTTTGGCTTCGTTTGCAAAACGTTTCAAGCAGGACACGACGTGATTTATGTGGTCGGGATGATTCTTTTCTCCATGATTCCAGTGTTTTTTACCAAAACAAAACACGCATTGCTTGCGAAAATTTAAGGAATGTTTCTCGGATGCATGTTTGTAATAAAAATGACCCAATGTCATTTGCTCATGACAGTTGGGGCAAACTACTGGAGTGCTTGAAAGTGTCTTGAGATGCCTAAAAAAGGTTCTGTCTGACATTTCAAAAGAATGTGTAACATCTCAAACGTCATGTAATACCTCGAGTGTCAACCCTTTATAGAACCACTAAAAAAAAAAAAAAATTTTTTTTTTTTTTTTTACTTGCATCGAAACATTTTTGACAGTTGAATGTTTACTTGCATCAAAAAGTTTTTGACATTTTAATTTTTCCTTGCATCGAAAAGTTTTTGACATTTGAATTTTTCCTTTTCCCCCTCATTCCATTTTTTGTTGGGTTCCATTTCCCTCCTTTTGGGTTTTTCGTTTACCCTCTTGGACCTTTCATTGAATCTGTCCGACGTTGATGGGTGTTGATTGTAAATTTCCAACAACCTAGGTCCTGGCGATGGACATTTGCCTTCCTTTACGCATTTTTCTTACAACCTTCCCACCGTAGGGAGGGCAATGTTTCCCGTATGAGGTCCCTTTATGTGCCTTGACCCTATGATGTACACATTTCTCTTTCAAATTTTTAAAAGGGGAGAGATGTTTATTTACCTACCCCTCTTTGTCGTAAGAGTACCTGTTTATCTGTGCAACTTTTGACATTGGTGCGAAGCGTTCATCTATCAAACCTCTGAAATGGGTGGGATCTGTCTAATCTATCTGACCTATGACATTGGAGGGACGCATTTATCTATCTATTCTATCTAACCTATGACATTGGAGGGACGCATTTATCTTTCTGTTCTATCTGACCTATGACATCGGAAGGAAGCATTTATCTATCTGTTCTATCTGACCTATGACATTGGAGGGACTCAATTATCTATCTGACCTATGACATTGGAGGGACGCATTTATCTATCTGTTCTATCTGACCTATGACATTGGAGGGACTCAATTATCTATCTGACCTATGACATTGGAGGGACTCAATTATCTATCTATTCTATGACATTGGAGGGACGCATTTATCTATCTGACCTATGACATTGGAGGGACGCATTTATCTGTCTGACCTAGGACATTGGTGGGACCCCCTACATTCGTAAGACTCGTGAAAGGGAAGGGACACCCTCTCTTCGTATAGCCTAAGAAATGGAGGGTTGCATTTATCTGTAAAACATATGAAAAGGAGGGATATTTCTTACAAAAGGGTACCTATTCTTTCCAAATATTTAAAAAAAAGTACTTATATTCAAGTTTTTTACTTGTTTGAAACCGCGACATGAAACCGCGACGAAAAAAGCAGGTTATGATCTATGAAGTTAACTTTATCTTTAGTATGTAATAAGTATAGTAATAAGTATGTAATAAGTATGTAGGGTAGGTAAGCTTTTTCTTTATTACTGGAAAATGCTGGTTTTTCTGGTTGATGGAGTGGCGAGTATGTGTGACGAGAATGCTTCTTGTTTCTTGCAGGGGGTGAACATCAAAAATCATTTCAACGGCAACAGGAAATTTCCACATCAAACCTTCCAACGTTGGTGAGAGGAGGGATGTTTCCATGTTTTCCTAACCCCTTTGAGTTTCCCTCTTGGAGTTTTTCCGTTTGAGCGATGCCCTTGGAAGGAGAATGATTCTCTCAACAGTTCCACATCAAACCTTCCAACGTTGGTGAGAGGAGGGACCCAAAAAAATGGAAAGGACGTGCTGAGCACATCCTTTCCATTTTTTTGGGTTTGACACTCGAGTTCAAACAGTCTGCCTACACAGGGGGCAGGTGGGACTCTGGGTCCGCTCCAAACATGCTTTATGAAACATGTGTCTACATTCGGTCGTGAGGGGAAAATGCATGGGCTCCAGGCAAATGGGACATTTTTCAGGCACGCCAAACACGGGATCTGGGAAGGGAGCACTGTACAAGAGTTGAAGAGCCGTGTGACCCAGCGTCACCCATTGTTCCAAATCCTGCGAGCCCCCATAAGACCAGGCCACGCTCGCCTTTCGGTACAGATCAGGTTTCATGCATTCTGTCCAAATGCCCCGAATATAGGCGCCGTGACCCCTTTCGGCCATCTTGTGGAGCACAAGGTCCTTGGATTTGAAAGGTTCGACGGCAAAGAGAAAGGCGAGAGAGCGCAATTTTCCAGATTCCCCCGAAGGACAGAGAACGTTGCACAAGGCATCGAGGTCGTGGAGATGGCGTTGAAAGTCCTGCACCGTCAACACCTCTGGAATGGGTAAAGCATTCAGACGATTCCGGAATTCTTTTAAAAAGGCAGCAAATTCCCCGAAATCGGGGGATGAATACTTGACCAGGCAGTGTGCAAACGCTAAATCGTCTCGCATCGTGAGGAATGAATGAGCTCTCTCGCCTCGAGTGCCTCGCTTTTATAGCAGGGAGAAGGCTTCTGATTGGTCGATGCAACTGATATGGAATTTCAAGGCTGGTAGGATTTAAAAAGGATTCATGAGTAACACTTTTAATTCAACCTTGGCTTGAAAAGAGACTTGAGCTGCTAGCAAAATTATTTTTGAGTTTAAATGTTTCGTAAGTATTCATTCATAGGTTCAACCTTGGCTGGAAAAGAGACTTGTGCTGCTAGCAAAAGTATTATTTTTGAGAGAGGGTAGCGTCATTTTTTGCAAGTGTTTCATTCCATAGGTTCCAACCTTGGCATATTTATTGACCCAAAAAAATGGGAGAATGATTACTGGTCCCGAGCTATGCTCCTTTCCAGCAATCATTCTCCCATTTTTCTGGGGCTCAACACAATGTCTACCTTTAAAGGTCGGGTTCTCGCAATGGATTGGGTGCCCTGCAGAGAGGACAGGTGTTTTGCACGTCCAGATGTTGTAACAAGCACCGCATGTGGAACAGGTGCCCACAATGCGTTCTTTCTGGCCAGTGCATGGGACTCAGACAGATGGCACATGAATCTGGTACTTGGAACACGCTCTCGGGCCATTTCAATCCATAGCACCCATCCAACACTGCTTGAGCCAAGTGTGTCCAGGCGGTCAGGTGTTGGGGACCGTGTCTCCTCCACGCCTTGTAGGCCAAGTGATATAGTTTTGGTTTCGCCAAACTAGTCCAAAGGGCTTGTAGAAAGGCCCCTTTTCCTTTGGCAGCCTCCTCCTCCAAATAATCACTGTGCAGGTGGGCCGGTTCTGCATACACAACACATTCAAAGGTGGGCAGGTCACGGGGATCGTAATCGGGCAACACCTTTTGCAGCAGTTCAGCAACGGTTACATCGTAGATGGACTCGACCGTTATGATGTCAGAGGGCATCATGGTCTGCAGGCACTTTCGAAAATTAATCATAAAGGTTATATAGTCCCCAAGATTAGCCTCCTGGTACTTGGCCAGATAGAGTGTAAAAGCTTTTCGTCTTCCATGTCTCAGGAATAAATGAAGCAGAGAGCGTCTGAGCCCTGCTTTTATAGTCGAGAGAAGGAGGAAGTGGTTTCTGATTGGCCGATTGTTTTGATAAGGGTTCCCAAGGATGAAAGGAGGTCACCTTTCAAGAGGCAAAGATTTATGTCATCATCCAACCTTGGCATCTCATATAAACCAAAAAAAGGGGAGAATGGGCCAAAGCCCAAACTCCCCTTTTTTTGGTAGGAAAGAAAACAGACGCTTCATTACAATAAAAACAATTATTTATTGACATTCTTTACAGGATGAGGTTGAAGGATGAAACGACACATACCGGATTTCAACAGAGGATGATGTTCGGGCACAAACAAAACAATGGTATGGATTGGTTGAGTAGGGGGTTTTGGTTGGATGGCGAGTTTTTTATTGGGCAAGAAGGGTGGTTGTTCCAAGAGTCTCTTGCCAAGCTCCAGGTGGGAAGAATAGGCCTGGGTACTCTTGTTGCATCGAGTCATCAGAGGTGGAGTAGGCAGGCGTGATGTCACCTCGACATGGGCTCCAGTCATCAAAACAGAGGGATCCACCCTCTCCAAAGGTGTGACTGGTCTCTCGGGTAAGGATTCCACAAGTCTTTTAGCGGTGGAGAGACACATTTAGCAGGTGGAGAGACACTTTTAGCAGGTGGAGAGACACTTTTAGCAGGTGGAGAGACACTTTTAGCAGGTGGAGAGACACTTTTAGCAGGTGGAGAGCACTTTAGCAGGGGTGTAGGAATTTTGTCAGCTGGTTGTTCAACAGGTGGAGAGGCACTTTCAACAAGTGGTGTATGAATTCTCTCAGGTGGAGAGGCACTTTCAACAAGGGGTGTATGAATTCTCTCAGGTGGAGAGGCACTTTCAGCTGTTGCACGTTCCTGAGAAAGCTTCCTTTTTACACCAGCCCTCAAAAACGCCATCTTCAAAGATGCCGTCTTGGAAGCGTTTTGGGATTGCATCTGACGCATGTCCTGCACCTTTTGAATAAAGTCTTGGATCCATTTCCTCACCAAGATGGAATCGGGGATGGGAGAGTGTTGAACTTGCAAGACGGGTGAGGTTTTGTAGCTTTCCACAAAGAGGTTGCCTGGATTCTCTACCAAAGCAAAGCCCATTTGGAGACTTGAGGCAAAACTCTCGGCCAACGACGAGAGTTCAGCATTCAAAATGCTAAAGACGACATCGGGAGTCACGAGTTTAGACTTTTGAGTCATGATTGGATAGCGTTTGTAAGGCGGCAGCACATCCTTGCCTTGAATGACCAGGTTGTCGTAACGTTTGGCAAATTCGTATACTTTGGATCGACCCAAGAGAGCTCCAACGTCGACCAGTCGAAAGTAGAGCTTGCCATCTCGTCCCACCATGGCAGCCAACGGATAGTGTTGATTGGGCAAAAGCAGTTTGAACCACATGTTGACTCGAGGAAACACTGAGCGTGTGTGAGGAGCAACGGAAAGCGCTGGAGCTTTTATACTCTCCATCAGGAAAAAAAATAAAATGTAGACAACGTTGTGTAAAAAAAAAAAAAATTTTTTTTTTTTTTTTTTACACACAACGTTGTCTACATTTTATTTTACATCTTGACAAGAGTGTTGGAAATGTTTTCAATGCTTTACTGTACATTATGAGTTTATTAAGTATCTCCAACCACCATCTTTGATAAAGTGGTACATTCTTTGCCAACAATTGCTGTTTTCATCCGTCATGTGTATGACTCGGGGTAAATAAACTTTTCCATTCTGTAAAATTTGCTCTACTCTCAATTCGGTGGGCTCACCGTACAACTCGTGTTCTTCAAACACCATCGAATCCAATAAATAGTGAATCGCACAATCATGGAGTGGTTCTTCTCCTCGACCACACACTAAACAATCTCGTCGACAAAAGCATGATGGAACGGAAGCGACTGGCATAGTCTAGCAGGATAAATTGAAAATGAAAATAAAATTTCAAGTAAACTTTGAAACGGCACCATAAACTGGACAAGCAAATGAGATGATGGTTGTGGAGAAAGGTTGTGAGTTTATAAAAGGCACCCACTAAAAAAAAAAAAAAAAATTTTTTTTTTTTTTTTACTTGTAGAGAACAGGGTTGACTGTACTTTTACTTTTTCATTTACAAATAGGTTTGCACACACAGATTTTGTTTTACTCTTTACTTATTCATTTTTATTTTTCAAACACACCTTTTGTTTTTGGGGTTTAAACACAGTCAAAATAATTCTATTTTTGTGAATGCCCCATCTCTGCATTCATTTTTATGTTTCAAACACACCTTTTGTGTTTCTTTGTTTCAAACACACCTTTTGTGTTTCTTTGTTTCAAACACACCTTTTGTGCTTCTTTGTTTCAAACACACCTTTTGTGCTTCTTTGTTTCAAACACACCTTTTGTGCTTCTTTGTTTCAAACACACCTTTGTGTTTGGGTTTACACACAGTAAAATTAATTTTATTTTTGTGAATGCCCCATGTCTGCATTCATTTTCATGTTTCAAACACATTTTTGTGTTTCTTTGTTTCAAACACACCCTTTGTTTTCGTTTGAACAAACAATAAAAACAATTTTATTTTTGTGAATGCCCCACCTCGACCCACCACTGCATTCACTTTTAAGTTTCAAACACACCTTTTGTATTTGTTTGTTTCAAACACACCTTTTGTATTTGTTTGTTTCAAACACACCTTTTGTATTTGTTTGTTTCAACACCTTTGTATTTGTTTGTTTCAAACACACCTTTTGTATTTGTTTGTTTCAAACACACCTTTTGTATTTGTTTGTTTCAAACACACCTTTTGTATTTGTTTGTTTCAAACACACCTTTTGTATTTGTTTGTTTCAAACACACCTTTTGTATTTGTTTGTTTCAAACACACCTTTTGTATTTGTTTGTTTCAAACACACCTTTTGTATTTTGGTTGTTTTCAAACACACCTTTTGTATTTGGTTTGTTTCAAACACGCAATGAAAATATTTTTATTTTTTGTGAATGCCCCTCCACGACCCACCACTGCATTCACTGTGTCGTTTCAAACACACTTTTGATGTTGGAATTGGCACACACCTTTGTTTTGTTTCGTCAGTTGTTGTTTGAAAAGACACAATGTGTTTTTTTACTTACACCATTTCCATTTGTTTCAGGAGAAACCCACCCCATTGTATTATTTGTTTAAACCAATGTTGGAGAGTGTAACACGAAATTAGAGTTTGGTATGAGAATGTGCAAAGTACCACAAGACGGAAACGGATTTCGATAAAACCGAGTTTGGATCAAATACCACAAGACGGAAACGGATTTCGATAAAACCGAGTTTGGATCAAGTACCACAAGACGGAAAGCGGATTTCGGTAAAAAATGAGTTTGCATTAAGTGCCACAAGACGGAAAGCGGATTTCGGTAAAAAACGAGTTTGCATTATGTGCCACAAGACGGAAAGCGGATTTCGGTAAAAATACAAAGCGAGCGTTCGATTTCGGTAAAAAACGAGTTTGCATTAAGTGCCACAAGACGGAAACGGATTTCGGTAAAAATACAAAGCGAGCGTTCGATTTCGGTAAAAAAACGAGTTTGCATTAAGTGCCACAAGACGGAAACGGATTTCGGTAAAAAATACGAAGCATTTGCACAGACGTTCGATTTCGGTATAAAAACGAGTTTGCATTAAGTGCCACAAGACGGAAACGGATTCTAATAAAAACGAGTTTGCATTAAGTGCCACAAAAGAACATATTAAATACATGATATTTCTCAAGAACATGATATGTTTTATTTCAAAATTATTTGTTTGAAACCATAATAACATTTGTATTTGTAACACCAGTATATTTGTTTTGAACACCAATTTGTTTGAAATACCATTTTTTTTGTTTAAAACACCAATTTGTTGAAACACCAATTTTTTTAAACCATATACCAATTTGTTTGAAATACCCTTTTTGAAACACTATTTTGTTTTTGTTTGAAACACCATTTTGTTTTGTTTTGAAACCATTTGTACACACCATTTTGTTTTGTTTGAAACCATTGTACACACCATTTTTTTTGTTTGAAACATTTGTACACACCATTTTGTTTTGTTTGAAACCATTTGTACACACCATTTTATTTGACACGACTGTGTAAGATGCCTCGGCGGGAGGACTTTTACGAAAATTCTAGCGCGTATGCACGTTACATCTGGAGGAAACCGCCCAAAACTCCAGACCGCTAGAAACATTACCCAATAATTGACCATACACAATAAAAAATTTTATTTCTTGCATTCAGCACCTGAAAAGAAACACATATATACACTTCAAAGGGAATGATTCTCTCCTCTGGCTCTGTTTGCAAAAAGTCATATAGAATTTTAAGATAGAGCAGCAAAATAAAAGCAGAGTCAAGCCCTATCGAGTGCTTTTTCCGAGTCGCCAACGGTTGTCTCGGCAAAGCACCACAAATACCAGGAGGCCATGAACCAGCCCTCTTCCCCAAAAGGAATTAACAGGAGCCGGGCATAGCTGAAAGATTCAGCACCTGCATGCCACGTCGTGGGCATTTCACAGCAGAATCCTGAATTTTTTACGCGGTTCACTCATAAAAAATGCAAAAAAATCCAAGCTGAACATGCTGCCACTGCATCAGGTTTAGTATTCTTCACACACTCTCTCCACATGCACTAAAGCATGGGATTTAGTCGTTATTCGACTGAGTGTGACTTGAAATATATTCACACACTCTCTCGACGTGCCCTAAAGCACGGGATTCAGTCGGGTTCGACTGCACTTTGAGTGTGACTGACAAATAATCAAAACATTTATTTAAATAATCTTCACACACTCTCTCGACGTGCCCTAAAGCACGGGATTCAGTCGGGTTCGACTGCCACTTTGAGTGTGACTTACAAATAATCAAAACATTTATTTAAATAATCTTCACACACTCTCTCGACGTGCCCTAAAGCACGGGATTCAGTCGGGTTTGACTGCCACTTTGAGTGTGACTCACCATCTAAAGGCAGCATGTCCAATGCAAAAGCAATGGGCTTGGTCATCACGACCTTTCAAATCCTGGGAGCCTTCGTCAGAGTAATCACCAGTTATGCCAATATCTTTCCGAGACACACACCCAGCCACCAAATAATTGATTCGTATTCCGTTAGCCTACTTGCTGCACGTTATAGGGCTCATACATCAAAAGTATGGATCCATTCTGGACTCTGGAACTATGCCATCAGCGCCCTAGTGCAGCGTTCGTCCCGGAATAGCTTCTGGGTAGCGTTCTTACTCCCGTAAGAATTGGCAAAGTGGGTCACTCTTCAGCAAGGAGAAAAAGAAGCCCATGAAAGGATAAAAAACTCAAACTCAATGCTCCTTCGTTGGCACCGTTAGGTTTCCAAGCAGAGAGGAGAA
>BMAO01017027.1:0-31141 GCA_019973975.1 Trichonephila clavata | reverse complement strand
TGAAGTTACGTATTGTTTCTTCTATAATTTTCGCAGACTTTCTCCTAACCCGGCAGATATCAGGGAATTTAGAGCGTTCGTGTGCAAAGTAAAGGTACAAGAATGGTGCTCTGATGCGCAGGAAGTGTTGGAAATAATAGAACGATTCATTGATGAACCATACAATCAGGTTCGAAACATATCAAACAGATCACCGGTTGAAAGATTAAAGATATTCAGTCTTTCTTGATTCCCTGTCAGCATATGCGGACATCTTTTACAAATCGAAAATAAGAAATGGATTTATGTCTGAGCATTGCAATAAGATAAGAATTTTGTTAAAAGGAAAAGGAGGAAATTCAGTCTAAATATGTCTATTTTATCTTTAAAATTATTTTACGTCTTCTGACACTTCACAAGGTATTTCGTGCGCTTGTTTTGCGAAAAGTATTAGGGATCGTCCACAGGGAAATGTAATCGCGTGATCTTCCCAAGTCGAAATGATCTAGAGAATGATAAAATGTGAACGCTTCACGATTATGCGTCTCTTGCGCAGGTCCATGCTGAATTTTCTGTCGCACTAGTATATAAATAGCTGCGAGCCACCAACCTGTGCTTATCTTAATTTATAAACATCTAAACACTGCTCTGCTTTTGCAACAAGTGCACGCAGACTTGATCCTCGCACAAGTGAGGAAACAAAACGATCATACATTTTAAGTTCCATGAAATAACCAGCATTTTTGTGCTTATAGGTGCAATCTTCGCACCCATCAGTAACACTTTGGGAAAGCAACAGCGGCAGATATCACCTGTAGTAAACTCACACCATATATTCACAGAACTTGTTCTGGACACACTACAAAACTTGAGCGAAGTATAACTATAAATCGATAAACTGACTGAGAGTCAATTCTTAGAAATTTGTTTAAGATACCTTCGAATGCGATTAAATAGGAGATCAAGAATAGGCGGTAGAGGCGCAGACGATTACACTAACCAGCATTACTTTCGTAGTGTTTAAAATTATTATGATTCAGGTGCTTAATTTTGTATGGGGAAAACTTGCAGCGGATGGAACTATTTAAGAAGAAGAGCACGACTGTTGGGAATTCAGCCATTTATTGCTAAATAAAATGTTATGTGTAGCGGTCCTGTGTAAAACCAAAACACAAAAAGAACCCTGCTTTATAGAGAAATGAAATTAAAGAAAAATGCACAAGCAACGGAATTTACCCGTACATGCTGAAGCTTTCGATTTGTGTACTCATTGAAATGCTTTGTCAAGCGCACATATCAACGCAGTAGAGATTTTCTGCAGAATGGAGGCGCGCGATCAACCACGGAAGACGAAGGTCGCAAGAATTTTAAAATATCATTCCAGCGTTCGGGTACAGTGCGTTGACGGGGAAAGAATAAACATGTGAAGAAGCCAGTCACACTTCAAGCCAACACCGATCGTAAAAGAACCTGCTGTATTGACAGAACTTTGCTGAGAACATTTAACATTTGAAACTCAACCTCCAGTAGGAGCAGGTATCTTCAACTTTTTTCAGGTAGCTGCTATAATATGTTAGTTGACCATGGGAGGCGCGATATGATGGCTTTCACGTCGCGCAACGTGAGGATAAATGAGAGGGGATGCTTTAAGACCAACATAACAAGAAAATTTGCCAGGAAATACTGACTGGCAATATTAAACCTGATTTGCTTTTTAATTATTATTTCATAGTTCTTTATTTTCCTCTGAATTTTCTATATTGAAGCATGGTGTACATCCCTCTATCAAAATTTTCCGTAAACGGTTTAGTTGTCCAATGCTATAAGAAATTCATAGGTGCCTTTGTTTTGATCGCTGTGATATTACCACCTGACAAACCTGCATTTTTTGTACAAGAGATTTTCAAGAAAGCATCAATTATCATCTTGAAGAGAGATCTTCGAGGAAAAGTGTCACGTTCAACTGATTCCTGTTTATTAGTATTTTTAAATACATTTGTGACAAATCGAACAATTATTGAACCATGCTGTTTTCACTAAAAATAGTCCCAACTCCTAACTGTCTTCTAAACAATCTGGCTGAATATTTTCTGCATACAAGATATGAAAGATGGTTAAAATTAATTCCACCTATAAAATGGTCGCTTCTCCACTGTTGTCTATTATCACTAATAGGGAAAATATCAATCTGCACCCATACGACATCGACCGCAAATAGATATTTGATTTTCCAAAGAATAATTCCACCAAATTCTCATTAGAAAAATGAATTTCCCAGAGCAAGGCCCATGACTGACCACTTAAGTAGCCCTGGTGGGCCACAGGTTGAGTATCACTGACCAAGAACCTCAAACCAATCTTGTGTTCTTTCTTACGAGAGTTAACCCTTCAGGTAGGCGCAGGCCAATGTGCTGATTTCATAATATGAGATGTTATTATCGATAATTTCCAAAAATTCTGACGGGCTTAATGATCCCGAAAAAAAAGTTCAGGCTAGACCCTAAAATTTGTTCCTGCACATATCTCAGGGTTAGTGTTTATAGGGCTCCGTTGCAATGTTCTCGCCTGTACGCCTAAAGGTGTGGGAGGATTGGAAGGAACACTAGCCATATTTCATCAAAACAATCTAATCTAATCACAATATTAATCAAAACATATTATTGAAGATAATGCAACATGTTCCATGACGATTAGGGCCAGATGATCGCACCCGAGGCAGAAATGATGCAGATGGAACCCAGGAAAAAAAAAATAAAACGCGATGTGCCTATTTTCCTTAGCTACCACGTTTTTAGTTGGAACTCACTACATATAGTCCACTCTAGACACTGTTTCAGGTATGCTCTGGTTTCTCTTCAACGAAGTGCTAATCTTTCGCCTTTTACTAAAGATTACCGTGGAGAGGAACAATTTAATGAGCCTCACTTAATTTTTGGACCCCACTTTCTGTGGGGTGTATTTGAATAAAATAAAGCAAAAGAATGGGTTGTCAGTGCGGCCACTTATCCTGCCTAGTGTTTTCTCGCCAAATCTGGTAACCCTCCTGAATGCTATATCTGTAAAGATCTGTTCAATATCGACCTTTTAATTTAGCAACCGGCGAATTCCTTTAAAAAGCAGCTGGTTTTTCGTCTTCATTCTGGACACATTTTTTTCAAGGTAAAATTTTTTTGTCCTTATAAATTATGGCTGATACTTGCGATCCAAATCTGAATGAATGCATGATGAGTATTCGGAACGTGTTTTCGCTGTGTTAGGAAAGAAAGCAGTTTTACTATGGGGGTGTGTGAGAGAAGGATTCATTGGATCATCGTATGTATGTGGGAAAAGTATGGATTTGAGAAAAAGAACGGGTTAGAAAGTAAATGATGGTATTGCAGGAATCTGTCGAGTGTGAAAGAGGAAATCATTGTGTAAGGAATGATCTTGTTTTGAATTAATTAGTAGGGATATGTATACAGTTTCGTTAGTGAGGCGAAAATGGTTAGGAAGGTGGCCTCAGAAATATGCAGTCGCATCGTAAATATCGGGGGGGGGGAAGGGGCAGAGGTAATAAATAGATAATGAGATAGATAGTTCATTTGTTAAGGTAAGTGAAATTATTTCTGTTTTCAAATACATAACTTTTGCTACAATTTTCAGTTTCAAAACTTTAAAATGCTACTTTTTAATGATTTCAATTCCGCCAACTTGAATTTCGCGCTTTAAAATGTTGTTATTTAATGGTTTCCCTTCCTCCATTTGAATTTCACGCTCCGGCGTTGCGTGTTGTGGTAGGGTTGCTACTCCAAAACACAACACGCATAAACGCGGGAAATTGGTGATTTCTCAAAATTTGGCGGACCATTGGGCGATTCGACAATTTGACCGAAAAACGAATACTGGAACGGGATGTCCAAGTACCGTTCCTCTTGGTATTCGAGTGAAGTGTCTACAAATGACCCACACTAACGAGGCACAGGCAGAAAACTACTCCCTCGACGTTTTGATAATAGCATTATTTGAAACACTTTAGATTCAATTATATCGAGTAACAAGGCCACGGTGGCCTAGTGGTCTAGGCATCGGATCATGGCTAGCGTGTCATGAGTTCGATCCTAGTACCACTAAAGTTCCGCCGTGTAGGGGCGCGATGCACGTTAAATCTGTCGAAATGTCCTCCCGTGGGTGTGGTGTGGTAGTTAGGTGAGGGGGTGCCAGTTCAGGCGTCGTCCGCGTCACTTGACCATGCTTCAAAATTACGCGGACCGTCGCCAAAAGCCCTCGTGTTGCGCATCAGTGCGACGTTAATATTCTCTCACTCATACCGAATAACAAAAACAACGTCGTTGAACGAGTGGAAAAAACATCGCACACTCGTGTTCAAATTAAATTTCCCTTCGATGTATTTACAAACACACTAAGCAGTTCTGAAGACATACTATACATTTGTTTCAAAACGGGTGTATTTGTAAAAGAGACGTGTGAATTCTGTGTTTATTTGTCAACCATTAATGTACTTAGCTGTATGGATAACCGTAATGAGGTCATTCTTTAAAATTATATAAGCCTTACGGTATCATTTTCGACATTGGAATCCGCACGACTTCTGGGTTCTGCTCAATAACGTTCCCTTTAAGAGAAAGATTCATGGTCCAAAGCTGTACAACTGGCGCCCAGCCGCAATACTAATGTTTCATGCGCTTATTCTCACGTGGCCTTTGCGCAATGCGTTTTATTTCAGCTAATATATAGAAATACTTGGCGGTTGAATCGCATCCTGCGGTCGTATGAATTTCAATCGAAATTCGTCTATCGAAGTCCTCACCGAAGGATAATTAATTATTCAGGCGGGAATTTTGCATAGCTTTACACAGAAATTGCGTGTTGTGTGTATAAAGCAATCAGTTTTTGCTTAAAATGATCAATCAAATTTTCTCCGGAACGTGATTTAGTAGGACAGTCGGATTTTAAAAAAAATCCTCTGTTTAATGAAACTCTTCTAATTTACGTTCTACAAATGAAATATCACGCGAAATGGTTTTAACTTAAATTAGAAAATAACTTACATTAAAGTAAATTGGTAAATACATTAAAGAGAAACCTTATTGAACATAACTCCCAAATTAACACGTTCAGCTAATTCGTTAACGTCCAACGCTTTCCCTTTGTTTGGCAATTTTTAAAGTTTTTTGTGACACCTTTTATGGATTTTGAAAAGCGTGTATATGTATTTTGGAAGAAAGTTATTCAACCTGTGTGAAAATTAAATTGGACTTTTCAGAATTCCATCATGTACTTTTTGAGAGAGTATATTGTAGGCGGAAAAACTATAGGTTATAGAAACTTTTTCTCTGTTCAGGTGAAATTTTAACATTGATGGATCTCATTTTCTTCAAAGAAAAAGACAATACTCTCGAGGGGAGATGACCTTTCTTTCTTGAAGTTTGAATTGTAATAAAAATTAATCAGTTGGAATGCCGAGAAGCCATTCATTGTATGCGATCCGATATTGTAAAAGAAAGAGGAGAGAATGCGCCGCTTAATGCCCTTTTCCTAACACCTTAAGATTTCCACGCCTGCCTCCCAGTATTGCATCACAGAAACAATGCACTTTTCTTCTATAATCTTCGCAGACCTTCTCCTTAAACCTCCGTGCAGATATCAGGAATTTAGAGTGTTCTGCAAAAAGTAAAGGCACAAGAATGTGTGTCCGATGCGCAGTGGAAGTGTTGGAAAAATAATAGAACGATCATTGATGAACCAACAATCAGGTCTGAAAACATATCAAACAGATCACCGGTTTGAAGATTAAAGTATATTTCAGTCCTTTTCCTCTTGACCCCTGCAAGGAATATGCGAGACATTTCTTTTACAAATCGAAAAATAAGAAATGGATTCTTATGTCTTGCACATTCGTAACAAGATAAGAATTTTGTTAAAATAGTGAACAAGTGAGGGAAATTCAGTCTTAAAATTGAGCAATATTTTTATCTTTGAAAACTATTTTACGCGTTCTCTCTGGAAACATACTAAAAAGAGTATTATGTTGCGCTTGTTTCCGAAAGTGATTAGGAAATCTGTCCACAAGTGGAAAATGAAATAAATCGCAAGATCCTTCCCAAGTCGAACGATTCAGAAGAATGATAAAAAATGTGGAACGCTTCACGATTTTGCGTGTCATCCTTGCGCAGGGGCCATGCTAATCTTCTCTGTATCGTTCCAATTTTAGTATATGTACTGCCGAAGCAAGTACACCTAACCTGGTGGCTTATCTTATATTTATAACACACTAAACCTGCTCTGTTTTTAAAAGTGGTACAACGCGACCAGCTCATCCTTCGCAATGTGAGGGAGGAAAAACAAAAAACGATCACAATTTTCAGTGTTTCATGAAATAACCAGCATTTTTTGTGCCTATAGGTGCAATCTTCGCAATTCCGCTGGCAATTACTCTTTGGGAAAAGCAACAGCGCTGTGATATCACTGTAGTAAATCAGCACTACATTCATTATGAACCTTGTTCTGGGAGACACACTACAAAACTTTAGCCGCAGTTACGAACTCATAAAATCAGATAACACTGACTGAGGTCGTGCACCCAATAGAAATTTGCTTAAGATCCTCCTTTTGAAATGCTATTGGAAATAGAGACAAGAATAGGCAGTAGAGGCGCAGCGATCACACTAGACCAGCATTACTTTCGTAGTGCTTTAAAAATTATTAATATCAGGTGCTTAATTCTTTGCATGGGGGCAACCTGCCGGTATGGAACCCTTATTTAAAGAGAGAAAGAGCACGATTTGTTGGGGGAATTCGAGTCATTTATTTCGTACAATAAAATGTTATGTGTAGCGTCCTGTGCTAAAACCATAAAACACAAAAAAGAACCCTGCTTTTATAGAGAAAATGAAATTAAAGAAAAAAATTACTGGGCAATTGCGAATTTTACCCGTACATGTCTTTGAAGCTTCGTATTCTGTGTACTCCATTGAAATACAATTTGTCATGCACATATCAACGCGTAGAGACTTTTTCTGCGAATGGAGGCGCAGCGATCACAATCCACGGAACGACAATAGGTCGCAAGAATTTTAAAATATCATTCCAGCGTTCGGGTGGTTATGTTAGGACGGGGGAAATGAATTAACACATGTACAGAAGCAGCCAGTCACACTTCAAGTCAAACCAGATCGTAAAAGAACCTTGTATTGGACAAGAACTGCTTGCTGAGAACATTTACATTTTGAAACCTCAAACCTCCTAGAGCAGGGGTACTCAACCTTTTTCTTTTGCAGGGCCGCATACATATGTTAGCTATTCCATGGGAGTCGCATACATATGATGGCTTTTTCACGCGGGCCGCAACGTGAGGATAAATGGAGAGGGGATGCTTTAAGACCAACATAACATAGAAAATTTAAAATGTGGAAATTGATCAATATATTAAAACTCCTATTTTGCTTTTTTTAATTATTATTTTACATATTTCTTTATTTTTGCCTCTGAATTTTTCTATATTGGAAGTATTTAAGAATCCCTCTATCAAAAATTCTTCCGTAAACGGTTTCATATTGCTACCAATGCTATAAGAAATTTCATAGGGTGCCTTTGTTTGATCGCTGTGATATTACCACTGACAAAACTCATTTTTTGCTGTTGTAAAGATTTTCAAGAAAGCATATGTATCATCTTTGGAGAGAGATCTTCGAGGAAAAGTGTCACGTTCAACGATTCCTGTTTATTAGTATTTTTTAAATACACTTTCGTGACAAATCGAACAATTATTGAACCATGCTTGTTTTTCACTACAAAATAGTCCCAACTTCCCAATCGTCTTCAAACAATCTATTTTCTTCGAATATTTTTCGCATACAAGATATGAAAGATGGTTAAAAATTAATTCCACTCATAAAATGGTCGCTTCTCCACTGTTGTCTATTATCACTAATAGGGGGAAAATATCAATTCGCACCCATACGACATCGACCGCAAAATAGATATGTTTGATTTTTCTCCAAAGAATAATTCCACCAAATTTTCATTAGAAAAAAAATGAATTTCTCAGAGCAAGGCCCATGACCGGACCACTTAAGTAGGCCCGGTGGGCCACAGGTTGAGTATCACTGACCAAGAACCTCAAACCAATCTTGTGTTCTTCTTACGAGATAACCCTTCAGGTAGGCGCAGGCCAAATGCGCTGATTTCTCATAATATGAGATGTTATTATCGATAATTTCCAAAAATTCTGACGGCTTAATGATCCCGAAAAAAAAGTTCAGGCTAGACCCTAAAATTTGTTCCTGCACATATCTCAGGGTTAGTGTTTATAGGGCTCCGTTGCAATGTTCTCGCCTGTACGCCTAAAGGTGTGGGAGGATTGGAAGGAACACTAGCCATATTTCATCAAAACAATCTAATCTATTCACAATATTAATCAAAACATATTATTGAAGATAATGCAACATGTTCCATGACGATTAGGGCCAGATGATCGCACCCGAGGCAGAAATGATGCAGATGGAACCCAGGAAAAAAAAATAAAAAACGCGATGTGCCTATTTTCCTTAGCTACCACGTTTTTAGTTGGAACTCACTACATATAGTCCACTCTAGACACTGTTTCAGGTATGCTCTGGTTTCTCTTCAACGAAGTGCTAATCTTTCGCCTTTTACTAAAGATTACCGTGGAGAGGAACAATTTAATGAGCCTCACTTAATTTTTGGACCCCACTTTCTGTGGGGTGTATTTGAATAAAATAAAGCAAAAGAATGGGTTGTCAGTGCGGCCACTTATCCTGCCTAGTGTTTTCTCGCCAAATCTGGTAACCCTCCTGAATGCTATATCTGTAAAGATCTGTTCAATATCGACCTTTTAATTTAGCAACCGGCGAATTCCTTTAAAAAGCAGCTGGTTTTTCGTCTTCATTCTGGACACATTTTTTTCAAGGTAAAATTTTTTTGTCCTTATAAATTATGGCTGATACTTGCGATCCAAATCTGAATGAATGCATGATGAGTATTCGGAACGTGTTTTCGCTGTGTTAGGAAAGAAAGCAGTTTTACTATGGGGGTGTGTGAGAGAAGGATTCATTGGATCATCGTATGTATGTGGGAAAAGTATGGATTTGAGAAAAAGAACGGGTTAGAAAGTAAATGATGGTATTGCAGGAATCTGTCGAGTGTGAAAGAGGAAATCATTGTGTAAGGAATGATCTTGTTTTGAATTAATTAGTAGGGATATGTATACAGTTTCGTTAGTGAGGCGAAAATGGTTAGGAAGGTGGCCTCAGAAATATGCAGTCGCATCGTAAATATCGGGGAAGGGGCAGAGGTAATAAATAGATAATGAGATAGATAGTTCATTTGTTAAGGTAAGTGAAATTATTTCTGTTTTCAAATACATAACTTTTGCTACAATTTTCAGTTTCAAAACTTTAAAATGCTACTTTTTAATGATTTCAATTCCGCCAACTTGAATTTCGCGCTTTAAAATGTTGTTATTTAATGGTTTCCCTTCCTCCATTTGAATTTCACGCTCCGGCGTTGCGTGTTGTGGTAGGGTTGCTACTCCAAAACACAACACGCATAAATGCGGGAAATTGGTGATTTCTCAAAATTTGGCGGACCATTGGGCGATTCGACAATTTGACCGAAAAACGAATACTGGAACGGGATGTCCAAGTACCGTTCCTCTTGGTATTCGAGTGAAGTGTCTACAAATGACCCACACTAACGAGGCACAGGCAGAAAACTACTCCCTCGACGTTTTGATAATAGCATTATTTGAAACACTTTAGATTCAATTATATCGAGTAACAAGGCCACGGTGGCCTAGTGGTCTAGGCATCGGATCATGGCTAGCGTGTCATGAGTTCGATCCTAGTACCACTAAAGTTCCGCCGTGTAGGGGCGCGATGCACGTTAAATCTGTCGAAATGTCCTCCCGTGGGTGTGGTGTGGTAGTTAGGTGAGGGGGTGCCAGTTCAGGCGTCGTCCGCGTCACTTGACCATGCTTCAAAATTACGCGGACCGTCGCCAAAAGCCCTCGTGTTGCGCATCAGTGCGACGTTAATATTCTCTCACTCATACCGAATAACAAAAACAACGTCGTTGAACGAGTGGAAAAAACATCGCACACTCGTGTTCAAATTAAATTTCCCTTCGATGTATTTACAAACACACTAAGCAGTTCTGAAGACATACTATACATTTGTTTCAAAACGGGTGTATTTGTAAAAGAGACGTGTGAATTCTGTGTTTATTTGTCAACCATTAATGTACTTAGCTGTATGGATAACCGTAATGAGGTCATTCTTTAAAATTATATAAGCCTTACGGTATCATTTTCGACATTGGAATCCGCACGACTTCTGGGTTCTGCTCAATAACGTTCCCTTTAAGAGAAAGATTCATGGTCCAAAGCTGTACAACTGGCGCCCAGCCGCAATACTAATGTTTCATGCGCTTATTCTCACGTGGCCTTTGCGCAATGCGTTTTATTTCAGCTAATATATAGAAATACTTGGCGGTTGAATCGCATCCTGCGGACGTATGAATTTCAATCGAAATTCGTCTATCGAAGTCCTCACGAAGGATAATTAATTATTCAGGCGGGAATTTTGCATAGCTTTACACAGAAATTGCGTGTTGTGTGTATAAAGCAATCAGTTTTTGCTTAAAATGATCAATCAAATTTTCTCCGGAACGTGATTTAGTAGGACAGTCGGATTTTAAAAAAAAATCCTCTGTTTAATGAAACTCTTCTAATTTACGTTCTACAAATGAATATCACGCGAAATGGTTTTAACTTAAATTAGAAAATAACTTACATTAAAGTAAATTGGTAAATACATTAAAGAGAAACCTTATTGAACATAACTCCCAAATTAACACGTTCAGCTAATTCGTTAACGTCCAACGCTTTCCCTTTGTTTGGCAATTTTTAAGTTTTTTGTGACACCTTTTATGGATTTTGAAAAGCGTGTATATGTATTTTGGAAGAAAGTTATTCAACCTGTGTGAAAATTAAATTGGACTTTTCAGAATTCCATCATGTACTTTTTGAGAGAGTATATTGTAGGCGGAAAAACTATAGGTTATAGAAACTTTTTCTCTGTTCAGGTGAAACTTTAACATTGATGGATCTCATTTTCTTCAAAGAAAAAGACAATACTCTCGAGAGGAGATGACCTTTCTTTCTTGAAGTTTGAATTGTAATAAAAATTAATCAGTTGGAATGCCGAGAAGCCATTCATTGTATGCGATCCGATATTGTAAAAGAAAGAGGAGAGAATGCGCCGCTTAATGCCCTTTTCCTAACACCTTAAGATTTCCACGCCTGCCTCCCAGTATTGCATCACAGAAACAATGCACTTTTCTTCTATAATCTTCGCAGACCTTCTCCTTATACCTCCGTGCAGATATCAGGAATTTAGAGTGTTCTGCAAAAAGTAAAGGCACAAGAATGTGTGTCCGATGCGCAGTGGAAATGTTGGAAAAATAATAGAACGATCATTGATGAACCAACAATCAGGTCTGAAAACATATCAAACAGATCACCGGTTTGAAGATTAAAGTATATTTCAGTCCTTTTCCTCTTGACCCCTGCAAGGAATATGCGAGACATTTCTTTTACAAATCGAAAAATAAGAAATGGATTCTTATGTCTTGCACATTCGTAACAAGATAAGAATTTTGTTAAAATAGTGAACAAGTGAGGGAAATTCAGTCTTAAAATTGAGCAATATTTTTATCTTTTAAAACTATTTTACGCGTTCTCTCTGGAAACATACTAAAAAGAGTATTATGTTGCGCTTGTTTCCGAAAGTGATTAGGAAATCTGTCCACAAGTGGAAAATGAAATAAATCGCAAGATCCTTCCCAAGTCGAACGATTCAGAAGAATGATAAAAAATGTGGAACGCTTCACGATTTTGCGTGTCATCCTTGCGCAGGGGCCATGCTAATCTTCTCTGTATCGTTCCAATTTTAGTATATGTACTGCCGAAGCAAGTACACCTAACCTGGTGGCTTATCTTATATTTATAACACACTAAACCTGCTCTGTTTTTAAAAGTGGTACAACGCGACCAGCTGATCCTTCGCAATGTGAGGGAGGAAAAACAAAAAACGATCACAATTTTTAGTGTTTCATGAAATAACCAGCATTTTTTTGTGCCTATAGGTGCAATCTTCGCAATTCCGCTGGCAATTACTCTTTGGGAAAAGCAACAGCGCTATGATATCACTGTAGTAAATCAGCACTATATTCATTATGAACCTTGTTCTGGGAGACACACTACAAAACTTTAGCCGCAGTTACTAACTCATAAAATCAGATAACACTGACTGAGGTCGTGCACCCAATAGAAATTTGCTTAAGATCCTCCTTTTGAAATGCTATTGGAAATAGAGACAAGAATAGGCAGTAGAGGCGCAGCGATCACACTAGACCAGCATTACTTTCGTAGTGCTTTAAAAATTATTAATATCAGGTGCTTAATTCTTTGCATGGGGGCAACCTGCCGGTATGGAACCCTTATTTAAAGAGAGAAAGAGCACGATTTGTTGGGGGAATTCGAGTCATTTATTTCGTACAATAAAATGTTACGTGTAGCGTCCTGTGCTAAAACCATAAAACACAAAAAAGAACCCTGCTTTTATAGAGAAAATGAAATTAAAGAAAAAAATTACTGGGCAATTGCGAATTTTACCCGTACATGTCTTTGAAGCTTCGTATTCTGTGTACTCCATTGAAATACAATTTGTCATGCACATATCAACGCGTAGAGACTTTTTCTGCGAATGGAGGCGCAGCGATCACAATCCACGGAAAGACAATAGGTCGCAAGAATTTTAAAATATCATTCCAGCGTTCGGGTGGTTATGTTAGGACGGGGGAAATGAATTAACACATGTACAGAAGCAGCCAGTCACACTTCAAGCCAAACCAGATCGTAAAAGAACCTTGTATTGGACAAGAACTGCTTGCTGAGAACATTTACATTTTGAAACCTCAAACCTCCTAGAGCAGGGGTACTCAACCTTTTTCTTTTGCAGGGCCGCATACATATGTTAGCTATTCCATGGGAGTCGCATACATATGATGGCTTTTTCACGCGGGCCGCAACGTGAGGATAAATGGAGAGGGGATGCTTTAAGACCAACATAACATAGAAAATTTAAAATGTGGAAATTGATCAATATATTAAAACTCCTATTTTGCTTTTTTTAATTATTATTTTACATATTTCTTTATTTTTGCCTCTGAATTTTTCTATATTGGAAGTATTTAAGAATCCCTCTATCAAAAATTCTTCCGTAAACGGTTTCATATTGCTACCAATGCTATAAGAAATTTCATAGGGTGCCTTTGTTTGATCGCTGTGATATTACCACTGACAAAACTCATTTTTTGCTGTTGTAAAGATTTTCAAGAAAGCATATGTATCATCTTTGGAGAGAGATCTTCGAGGAAAAGTGTCACGTTCAACGATTCCTGTTTATTAGTATTTTTTAAATACACTTTCGTGACAAATCGAACAATTATTGAACCATGCTTGTTTTTCACTACAAAATAGTTAACTTCCCAATCGTCTTCAAACAATCTATTTTCTTCGAATATTTTTCGCATACAAGATATGAAAGATGGTTAAAAATTAATTCCACTCATAAAATGGTCGCTTCTCCACTGTTGTCTATTATCACTAATAGGGGGAAAATATCAATTCGCACCCATACGACATCGACCGCAAAATAGATATGTTTGATTTTTCTCCAAAGAATAATTCCACCAAATTTTCATTAGAAAAAAAATGAATTTCCCAGAGCAAGGCCCATGACCGGACCACTTAAGTAGCCCCGGTGGGCCACAGGTTGAGTATCACTGACCAAGAACCTCAAACCAATCTTGTGTTCTTCTTACGAGATAACCCTTCAGGTAGGCGCAGGCCAAATGTGCTGATTTCTCATAATATGAGATGTTATTATCGATAATTTCCAAAAATTCTGACGGGCTTAATGATCCCGAAAAAAAAGTTCAGGCTAGACCCTAAAATTTGTTCCTGCACATATCTCAGGGTTAGTGTTTATAGGGCTCCGTTGCAATGTTCTCGCCTGTACGCCTAAAGGTGTGGGAGGATTGGAAGGAACACTAGCCATATTTCATCAAAACAATCTAATCTATTCACAATATTAATCAAAACATATTATTGAAGATAATGCAACATGTTCCATGACGATTAGGGCCAGATGATCGCACCCGAGGCAGAAATGATGCAGATGGAACCCAGGAAAAAAAATAAAAAACGCGATGTGCCTATTTTCCTTAGCTACCACGTTTTTAGTTGGAACTCACTACATATAGTCCACTCTAGACACTGTTTCAGGTATGCTCTGGTTTCTCTTCAACGAAGTGCTAATCTTTCGCCTTTTACTAAAGATTACCGTGGAGAGGAACAATTTAATGAGCCTCACTTAATTTTTGGACCCCACTTTTGTGGGGTGTATTTGAATAAAATAAAGCAAAAGAATGGGTTGTCAGTGCGGCCACTTATCCTGCCTAGTGTTTTCTCGCCAAATCTGGTAACCCTCCTGAATGCTATATCTGTAAAGATCTGTTCAATATTGACCTTTTAATTTAGCAATCGGCGAATTCCTTTAAAAAGCAGCTGGTTTTTCGTCTTCATTCTGGACACATTTTTTTCAAGGTAAAATTTTTTTGTCCTCATAAATTATGGCTGATACTTGCGATCCAAATCTGAATGAATGCATGATGAGTATTCGGAACGTGTTTTCGCTGTGTTAGGAAAGAAAGCAGTTTTACTATGGGGGTGTGTGAGAGAAGGATTCATTGGATCATCGTATGTATGTGGGAAAAGTATGGATTTGAGAAAAAGAACGGGTTAGAAAGTAAATGATGGTATTGCAGGAATCTGTCGAGTGTGAAAGAGGAAATCATTGTGTAAGGAATGATCTTGTTTTGAATTAATTAGTAGGGATATGTATACAGTTTCGTTAGTGAGGCGAAAATGGTTAGGAAGGTGGCCTCAGAAATATGCAGTCGCATCGTAAATATCGGGGGGGAAGGGGCAGAGGTAATAAATAGATAATGAGATAGATAGTTCATTTGTTAAGGTAAGTGAAATTATTTCTGTTTTCAAATACATAACTTTTGCTACAATTTTCAGTTTCAAAACTTTAAAATGCTACTTTTTAATGATTTCAATTCCGCCAACTTGAATTTCGCGCTTTAAAATGTTGTTATTTAATGGTTTCCCTTCCTCCATTTGAATTTCACGCTCCGGCGTTGCGTGTTGTGGTAGGGTTGCTACTCCAAAACACAACACGCATAAATGCGGGAAATTGGTGATTTCTCAAAATTTGGCGGACCATTGGGCGATTCGACAATTTGACCGAAAAACGAATACTGGAACGGGATGTCCAAGTACCGTTCCTCTTGGTATTCGAGTGAAGTGTCTACAAATGACCCACACTAACGAGGCACAGGCAGAAAACTACTCCCTCGACGTTTTGATAATAGCATTATTTGAAACACTTTAGATTCAATTATATCGAGTAACAAGGCCACGGTGGCCTAGTGGTCTAGGCATCGGATCATGGCTAGCGTGTCATGAGTTCGATCCTAGTACCACTAAAGTTCCGCCGTGTAGGGGCGCGATGCACGTTAAATCTGTCGAAATGTCCTCCCGTGGGTGTGGTGTGGTAGTTAGGTGAGGGGGTGCCAGTTCAGGCGTCGTCCGCGTCACTTGACCATGCTTCAAAATTACGCGGACCGTCGCCAAAAGCCCTCGTGTTGCGCATCAGTGCGACGTTAATATTCTCTCACTCATACCGAATAACAAAAACAACGTCGTTGAACGAGTGGAAAAAACATCGCACACTCGTGTTCAAATTAAATTTCCCTTCGATATATTTACAAACACACTAAGCAGTTCTGAAGACATACTATACATTTGTTTCAAAACGGGTGTATTTGTAAAAGAGACGTGTGAATTCTGTGTTTATTTGTCAACCATTAATGTACTTAGCTGTATGGATAACCGTAATGAGGTCATTCTTTAAAATTATATAAGCCTTACGGTATCATTTTCGACATTGGAATCCGCACGACTTCTGGGTTCTGCTCAATAACGTTCCCTTTAAGAGAAAGATTCATGGTCCAAAGCTGTACAACTGGCGCCCAGCCGCAATACTAATGTTTCATGCGCTTATTCTCACGTGGCCTTTGCGCAATGCGTTTTATTTCAGCTAATATATAGAAATACTTGGCGGTTGAATCGCATCCTGCGGACGTATGAATTTCAATCGAAATTCGTCTATCGAAGTCCTCACGAAGGATAATTAATTATTCAGGCGGGAATTTTGCATAGCTTTACACAGAAATTGCGTGTTGTGTGTATAAAGCAATCAGTTTTTGCTTAAAATGATCAATCAAATTTTCTCCGGAACGTGATTTAGTAGGACAGTCGGATTTTAAAAAAAATCCTCTGTTTAATGAAACTCTTCTAATTTACGTTCTACAAATGAAATATCACGCGAAATGGTTTTAACTTAAATTAGAAAATAACTTACATTAAAGTAAATTGGTAAATACATTAAAGAGAAACCTTATTGAACATAACTCCCAAATTAACACGTTCAGCTAATTCGTTAACGTCCAACGCTTTCCCTTTGTTTGGCAATTTTTAAAGTTTTTTGTGACACCTTTTATGGATTTTGAAAAGCGTGTATATGTATTTTGGAAGAAAGTTATTCAACCTGTGTGAAAATTAAATTGGACTTTTCAGAATTCCATCATGTACTTTTTGAGAGAGTATATTGTAGGCGGAAAAACTATAGGTTATAGAAACTTTTTCTCTGTTCAGGTGAAATTTTAACATTGATGGATCTCATTTTCTTCAAAGAAAAAGACAATACTCTCGAGAGGAGATGACCTTTCTTTCTTGAAGTTTGAATTGTAATAAAAATTAATCAGTTGGAATGCCGAGAAGCCATTCATTGTATGCGATCCGATATTGTAAAAGAAAGAGGAGAGAATGCGCCGCTTAATGCCCTTTTCCTAACACCTTAAGATTTCCACGCCTGCCTCCCAGTATTGCATCACAGAAACAATGCACTTTTCTTCTATAATCTTCGCAGACCTTCTCCTTATACCTCCGTGCAGATATCAGGAATTTAGAGTGTTCTGCAAAAAGTAAAGGCACAAGAATGTGTGTCCGATGCGCAGTGGAAGTGTTGGAAAAATAATAGAACGATCATTGATGAACCAACAATCAGGTCTGAAAACATATCAAACAGATCACCGGTTTGAAGATTAAAGTATATTTCAGTCCTTTTCCTCTTGACCCCTGCAAGGAATATGCGAGACATTTCTTTTACAAATCGAAAAATAGGAAATGGATTCTTATGTCTTGCACATTCGTAACAAGATAAGAATTTTGTTAAAATAGTGAACAAGTGAGGGAAATTCATCTTAAAATTGAGCAATATTTTTATCTTTTAAAACTATTTTACGCGTTCTCTCTGGAAACATACTAAAAAGAGTATTATGTTGCGCTTGTTTCCGAAAGTGATTAGAAATCTGTCCACAAGTGGAAAATGAAATAAATCGCAAGATCCTTCCCAAGTCGAACGATTCAGAAGAATGATAAAAAATGTGGAACGCTTCACGATTTTGCGTGTCATCCTTGCGCAGGGGCCATGCTAATCTTCTCTGTATCGTTCCAATTTTAGTATATGTACTGCCGAAGCAAGTACACCTAACCTGGTGGCTTAACTTATATTTATAACACACTAAACTGCTCTGTTTTTAAAAGTGGTACAACGCGACCAGCTCATCCTTCGCAATGTGAGGGAGGAAAAACAAAAAACGATCACAATTTTCAGTGTTTCATGAAATAACCAGCATTTTTTTGTGCCTATAGGTGCAATCTTCGCAATTCCGCTGGCAATTACTCTTTGGGAAAAGCAACAGCGCTGTGATATCACTGTAGTAAATCAGCACTATATTCATTATGAACCTTGTTCTGGGAGACACACTACAAAACTTTAGCCGCAGTTACTAACTCATAAAATCAGATAACACTGACTGAGGTCGTGCACCCAATAGAAATTTGCTTAAGATCCTCCTTTTGAAATGCTATTGGAAATAGAGACAAGAATAGGCAGTAGAGGCGCAGCGATCACACTAGACCAGCATTACTTTCGTAGTGCTTTAAAAATTATTAATATCAGGTGCTTAATTCTTTGCATGGGGGCAACTGCCGGTATGGAACCCTTATTTAAAGAGAGAAAGAGCACGATTTGTTGGGGGAATTCGAGTCATTTATTTCGTACAATAAAATGTTACGTGTAGCGTCCTGTGCTAAAACCATAAAACACAAAAAAGAACCCTGCTTTTATAGAGAAAATGAAATTAAAGAAAAAAATTACTGGGCAATTGCGAATTTTACCCGTACATGTCTTTGAAGCTTCGTATTCTGTGTACTCCATTGAAATACAATTTGTCATGCACATATCAAGCGTAGAGACTTTTTCTGCGAATGGAGGCGCAGCGATCGCAATCCACGGAACGACAATAGGTCGCAAGAATTTTAAAATATCATTCCAGCGTTCGGGTGGTTATGTTAGGACGGGGGAAATGAATTAACACATGTACAGAAGCAGCCAGTCACACTTCAAGCCAAACCAGATCGTAAAAGAACCTTGTATTGGACAAGAACTGCTTGCTGAGAACATTTACATTTTGAAACCTCAAACCTCCTAGAGCAGGGGTACTCAACCTTTTTCTTTTGCAGGGCCGCATACATATGTTAGCTATTCCATGGGAGTCGCATACATATGATGGCTTTTTCACGCGGGCCGCAACGTGAGGATAAATGGAGAGGGGATGCTTTAAGACCAACATAACATAGAAAATTTAAAATGTGGAAATTGATCAATATATTAAAACTCCTATTTTGCTTTTTTTAATTATTATTTTACATATTTCTTTATTTTTGCCTCTGAATTTTTCTATATTGGAAGTATTTAAGAATCCCTCTATCAAAAATTCTTCCGTAAACGGTTTCATATTGCTACCAATGCTATAAGAAATTTCATAGGGTGCCTTTGTTTGATCGCTGTGATATTACCACTGACAAAACTCATTTTTTGCTGTTGTAAAGATTTTCAAGAAAGCATACGTATCATCTTTGAGAGAGATCTTCGAGGAAAATGTCACGTTCAACGATTCCTGTTTATTAGTATTTTTTAAATACACTTTCGTGACAAATCGAACAATTATTGAACCATGCTTGTTTTTCACTACAAAATAGTTAACTTCCCAATCGTCTTCAAACAATCTATTTTCTTCGAATATTTTTCGCACACAAGATATGAAAGATGGTTAAAAATTAATTCCACTCATAAAATGGTCGCTTCTCCACTGTTGTCTATTATCACTAATAGGGAAAAAATATCAATTCGCACCCATACGACATCGACCGCAAAATAGATATGTTTGATTTTTCTCCAAAGAATAATTCCACCAAATTTTCATTAGAAAAAAATGAATTTCTCAGAGCAAGGCCCATGACCGGACCACTTAAGTAGGCCCGGTGGGCCACAGGTTGAGTATCACTGACCAAGAACCTCAAACCAATCTTGTGTTCTTCTTACGAGATAACCCTTCAGGTAGGCGCAGACCAAATTCTCATAATATGAGATGTTATTATCGATAATTTCCAAAAATTCTGACGGCTTAATGATCCCGAAAAAAAAGTTCAGGCTAGACCCTAAAATTTGTTCCTGCACATATCTCAGGGTTAGTGTTTATAGGGCTCCGTTGCAATGTTCTCGCCTGTACGCCTAAAGGTGTGGAGGATTGGGAAGGAACACTAGCCATATTTCATCAAAACAATCTAATTTATTCACAATATTAATCAAACATATTATTGAAGATAATGCAACATGTTCCATGACGATTAGGGCCAGATGATCGCACCCGAGGCAGAAATGATGCAGATGGAACCCAGGAAAAAAAAATAAAACACGCGATGTGCCTATTTTCCTTAGCTACCACTTTTTAGTTGGAACTCACTACATATAGTCCACTCTAGACACTTTTTCAGGTATGCTCTGGTTTCTCTTCAACGAAGTGCTAATCTTTCGCCTTTTACTAAAGATTACCGTGGAGAGGAACAATTTAATGAGCCTCACTTAATTTTTGGACCCCACTTTTTGTGGGGTGTATTTGAATAAAATAAAGCAAAAGAATGGGTTGTCAGTGCGGCCACTTATCCTGCCTAGTGTTTTCTCGCCAAATCTGGTAACCCTCCTGAATGCTATATCTGTAAAGATCTGTTCAATATTGACCTTTTAATTTAGCAATCGGCGAATTCCTTTAAAAAGCAGCTGGTTTTTCGTCTTCATTCTGGACACATTTTTTTCAAGGTAAAATTTTTTTGTCCTCATAAATTATGGCTGATACTTGCGATCCAAATCTGAATGAATGCATGATGAGTATTCGGAACGCGTTTTCGCTGTGTTAGGAAAGAAAGCAGTTTTACTAAGGTGTGTGAGAGAAGGATTCATTGGATCATCGTATGTATGTTGGAAAAGTATGGATTTGAGAAAAAGAACGGGTTAGAAATTAAATGATGGTATTGCAGGAATCTGTCGAGTGTGAAAGAGGAAATCATTGTGTAAGGAATGGATCTTGTTTTGAATTAATTAGTAGGGATACGTATACAGTTTCGTTAGTGAGGCGAAAATGGTTAGGAAGGTGGCCTCAGAAATATGCAGTCGCATCGTAAATATCGGGGGGGGGGAAGGGGCAGAGGTAATAAATAGATAATGAGATAGATAGTTCATTTGTTAAGGTAAGTGAAATTATTTCTGTTTTCAAATACATAACTTTTGGTACAATTTTAAGTTTCAAAACTTTAAAATGCTACTTTTTAATGATTTCAATTCCGCCAACTTGAATTTAGCGCTTTAAAATGTTGTTATTTAATGGTTTCCCTTGCTCCATTTGAATTTCACGCTCCGGCGTTGCGTGTTGTGGTAGGGTTGCTACTCCAAAACACAACACGCATAAATGCGGGAAATTGGTGATTTCTCAAAATTTGGCGGACCATTGGGCGATTCGACAATTTGACCGAAAAACGAATACTGGAACGGGATGTCCAAGTACCGTTCCTCTTGGTATTCGAGTGAAGTGTCTACAAATGACCCACACTAACGAGGCACAGGCAGAAAACTACTCCCTCGACGTTTTGATAATAGCATTATTTGAAACACTTTAGATTCAATTATATCGAGTAACAAGGCCACGGTGGCCTAGTGGTCTAGGCATCGGATCATGGCTAGCGTGTCATGAGTTCGATCCTAGTACCACTAAAGTTCCGCCGTGTAGGGGCGCGATGCACGTTAAATCTGTCGAAATGTCCTCCCGTGGGTGTGGTGTGGTAGTTAGGTGAGGGGGTGCCAGTTCAGGCGTCGTCCGCGTCACTTGACCATGCTTCAAAATTACGCGGACCGTCGCCAAAAGCCCTCGTGTTGCGCATCAGTGCGACGTTAATATTCTCTCACTCATACCGAATAACAAAAACAACGTCGTTGAACGAGTGGAAAAAACATCGCACACTCGTGTTCAAATTAAATTTCCCTTCGATATATTTACAAACACACTAAGCAGTTCTGAAGACATACTATACATTTGTTTCAAAACGGGTGTATTTGTAAAAGAGACGTGTGAATTCTGTGTTTATTTGTCAACCATTAATGTACTTAGCTGTATGGATAACCGTAATGAGGTCATTCTTTAAAATTATATAAGCCTTACGGTATCATTTTCGACATTGGAATCCGCACGACTTCTGGGTTCTGCTCAATAACGTTCCCTTTAAGAGAAAGATTCATGGTCCAAAGCTGTACAACTGGCGCCCAGCCGCAATACTAATGTTTCATGCGCTTATTCTCACGTGGCCTTTGCGCAATGCGTTTTATTTCAGCTAATATATAGAAATACTTGGCGGTTGAATCGCATCCTGCGGACGTATGAATTTCAATCGAAATTCGTCTATCGAAGTCCTCACCGAAGGATAATTAATTATTCAGGCGGGAATTTTGCATGCTTTACACAGAAATTGCGTGTTGTGTGTATAAAGCAATCAGTTTTTGCTTAAAATGATCAATCAAATTTTCTCCTGAACGTGATTTAGTAGGACAGTCGGATTTAAAAAAAATCCTCTGTTTAATGAAACTCTTCTAATTTACGTTCTACAAATGAAATATCACGCGAAACGATTTTAACATAAATTAGAAAATAACTTACATTAAAGTAAATTGGTAAATACATTAAAGAGAAACCTTATTGAACATAACTCCCAAATTAACACGTTCAGCTAATTCGTTAACGTCCAACGCTTTCCCTTTGTTTGGCAATTTTTAAAGTTTTTTGTGACACCTTTTATGGATTTTGAAAAGCGTGTATATGTATTTTGGAAGAAAGTTATTCAACCTGTGTGAAAATTAAATTGGACTTTTCAGAATTCCATCATGTACTTTTTGAGAGAGTATATTGTAGGCGGAAAAACTATAGGTTATAGAAACTTTTTCTCTGTTCAGGTGAAATTTTAACATTGATGGATCTCATTTTCTTCAAAGAAAAAGACAATACTCTCGAGAGGAGATGACCTTTCTTTCTTGAAGTTTGAATTGTAATAAAAATTAATCAGTTGGAATGCCGAGAAGCCATTCATTGTATGCGATCCGATATTGTAAAAGAAAGAGGAGAGAATGCGCCGCTTAATGCCCTTTTCCTAACACCTTAAGATTTCCACGCCTGCCTCCCAGTATTGCATCACAGAAACAATGCACTTTTCTTCTATAATCTTCGCAGACCTTCTCCTTATACCTCCGTGCAGATATCAGGAATTTAGAGTGTTCTGCAAAAAGTAAAGGCACAAGAATGTGTGTCCGATGCGCAGTGGAAGTGTTGGAAAAATAATAGAACGATCATTGATGAACCAACAATCAGGTCTGAAAACATATCAAACAGATCACCGGTTTGAAGATTAAAGTATATTTCAGTCCTTTTCCTCTTGACCCTGCAAGGAATATGCGAGACATTTCTTTTACAAATCGAAAAATAGGAAATGGATTCTTATGTCTTGCACATTCGTAACAAGATAAGAATTTTGTTAAAATAGTGAACAAGTGAGGGAAATTCAATCTTAAAATTGAGCAATATTTTTATCTTTTAAAACTATTTTACGCGTTCTCTCTGGAAACATACTAAAAAGAGTATTATGTTGCGCTTGTTTCCGAAAGTGATTAGAAAATCTGTCAACAAGTGGAAAATGAAATAAATCGCAAGATCCTTCCCAAGTCGAACGATTCAGAAGAATGATAAAAAATGTGGAACGCTTCACGATTTTGCGTGTCATCCTTGCGCAGGGGCCATGCTAATCTTCTCTGTATCGTTCCAATTTTAGTATATGTACTGCCGAAGCAAGTACACCTAACCTGGTGGCTTAACTTATATTTATAACACACTAAAACTGCTCTGTTTTTAAAAGTGGTACAACGCGACCAGCTCATCCTTCGCAATGTGAGGGAGGAAAAACAAAAAACGATCACAATTTTCAGTGTTTCATGAAATAACCAGCATTTTTTTGTGCCTATAGGTGCAATCTTCGCAATTCCGCTGGCAATTACTCTTTGGGAAAAGCAACAGCGCTGTGATATCACTGTAGTAAATCAGCACTATATTCATTATGAACCTTGTTCTGGGAGACACACTACAAAACTTTAGCCGCAGTTACTAACTCATAAAATCAGATAACACTGACTGAGGTCGTGCACCCTATAGAAATTTGCTTAAGATCCTCCTTTTGAAATGCTATTGGAAATAGAGACAAGAATAGGCAGTAGAGGCGCAGCGATCACACTAGACCAGCATTACTTTCGTAGTGCTTTAAAAATTATTAATATCAGGTGCTTAATTCTTTGCATGGGGGCAAACTGCCGGTATGGAACCCTTATTTAAAGAGAGAAAGAGCACGATTTGTTGGGGGAATTCGAGTCATTTATTTCGTACAATAAAATGTTACGTGTAGCGTCCTGTGCTAAAACCATAAAACACAAAAAAGAACCCTGCTTTTATAGAGAAAATGAAATTAAAGAAAAAAATTACTGGGCAATTGCGAATTTTACCCGTACATGTCTTTGAAGCTTCGTATTCTGTGTACTCCATTGAAATACAATTTGTCATGCACATATCAAAGCGTAGAGACTTTTTCTGCGAATGGAGGCGCAGCGATCGCAATCCACGGAACGACAATAGGTCGCAAGAATTTTAAAATATCATTCCAGCGTTCGGGTGGTTATGTTAGGACGGGGGAAATGAATTAACACATGTACAGAAGCAGCCAGTCACACTTCAAGCCAAACCAGATCGTAAAAGAACCTTGTATTGGACAAGAACTGCTTGCTGAGAACATTTACATTTTGAAACCTCAAACCTCCTAGAGCAGGGGTACTCAACCTTTTTCTTTTGCAGGGCCGCATACATATGTTAGCTATTCCATGGGAGTCGCATACATATGATGGCTTTTTCACGCGGGCCGCAACGTGAGGATAAATGGAGAGGGGATGCTTTAAGACCAACATAACATAGAAAATTTAAAATGTGGAAATTGATCAATATATTAAAACTCCTATTTTGCTTTTTTTAATTATTATTTTACATATTTCTTTATTTTTGCCTCTGAATTTTTCTATATTGGAAGTATTTAAGAATCCCTCTATCAAAAATTCTTCCGTAAACGGTTTCATATTGCTACCAATGCTATAAGAAATTTCATAGGGTGCCTTTGTTTGATCGCTGTGATATTACCACTGACAAAACTCATTTTTTGCTGTTGTAAAGATTTTCAAGAAAGCATACGTATCATCTTTTGAGAGAGATCTTCGAGGAAAAATGTCACGTTCAACGATTCCTGTTTATTAGTATTTTTTAAATACACTTTCGTGACAAATCGAACAATTATTGAACCATGCTTGTTTTTCACTACAAAATAGTTAACTTCCCAATCGTCTTCAAACAATCTATTTTCTTCGAATATTTTTCGCACACAAGATATGAAAGATGGTTAAAAATTAATTCCACTCATAAAATGGTCGCTTCTCCACTGTTGTCTATTATCACTAATAGGGAAAAAATATCAATTCGCACCCATACGACATCGACCGCAAAATAGATATGTTTGATTTTTCTCCAAAGAATAATTCCACCAAATTTTCATTAGAAAAAAATGAATTTCTCAGAGCAAGGCCCATGACCGGACCACTTAAGTAGGCCCGGTGGGCCACAGGTTGAGTATCACTGACCAAGAACCTCAAACCAATCTTGTGTTCTTCTTACGAGATAACCCTTCAGGTAGGCGCAGACCAAATTCTCATAATATGAGATGTTATTATCGATAATTTCCAAAAATTCTGACGGGCTTAATGATCCCGAAAAAAAAGTTCAGGCTAGACCCTAAAATTTGTTCCTGCACATATCTCAGGGTTAGTGTTTATATAGGGCTCCGTTGCAATGTTCTCGCCTGTACGCCTAAAGGTGTGGAAGGATTGGGGAAGGAACACTAGCCATATTTCATCAAAACAATCTAATTTATTCACAATATTAATCTAAACATATTATTGAAGATAATGCAACATGTTCCATGACGATTAGGGCCAGATGATCGCACCCGAGGCAGAAATGATGCAGATGGAACCCAGGAAAAAAAAAATAAAACACGCGATGTGCCTATTTTCCTTAGCTACCACTTTTTTAGTTGGAACTCACTACATATAGTCCACTCTAGACACTGTTTCAGGTATGCTCTGGTTTCTCTTCAACGAAGTGCTAATCTTTCGCCTTTTACTAAAGATTACCGTGGAGAGGAACAATTTAATGAGCCTCACTTAATTTTTGGACCCCACTTTTTGTGGGGTGTATTTGAATAAAATAAAGCAAAAGAATGGGTTGTCAGTGCGGCCACTTATCCTGCCTAGTGTTTTCTCGCCAAATCTGGTAACCCTCCTGAATGCTATATCTGTAAAGATCTGTTCAATATTGACCTTTTAATTTAGCAATCGGCGAATTCCTTTAAAAAGCAGCTGGTTTTTCGTCTTCATTCTGGACACATTTTTTTCAAGGTAAAATTTTTTTGTCCTCATAAATTATGGCTGATACTTGCGATCCAAATCTGAATGAATGCATGATGAGTATTCGGAACGTGTTTTCGCTGTGTTAGGAAAGAAAGCAGTTTTACTAAGGTGTGTGAGAGAAGGATTCATTGGATCATCGTATGTATGTTGGAAAAGTATGGATTTGAGAAAAAGAACGGGTTAGAAATTAAATGATGGTATTGCAGGAATCTGTCGAGTGTGAAAGAGGAAATCATTGTGTAAGGAATGGATCTTGTTTTGAATTAATTAGTAGGGATACGTATACAGTTTCGTTAGTGAGGCGAAAATGGTTAGGAAGGTGGCCTCAGAAATATGCAGTCGCATCGTAAATATCGGGGGGGGGGGAAGGGGCAGAGGTAATAAATAGATAATGAGATAGATAGTTCATTTGTTAAGGTAAGTGAAATTATTTCTGTTTTCAAATACATAACTTTTGCTACAATTTTCAGTTTCAAAACTTTAAAATGCTACTTTTTAATGATTTCAATTCCGCCAACTTGAATTTAGCGCTTTCAAATGTTGTTATTTAATGGTTTCCCTTCCTCCATTTGAATTTCACGCTCCGGCGTTGCGTGTTGTGGTAGGGTTGCTACTCCAAAACACAACACGCATAAATGCGGGAAATTGGTGATTTCTCAAAATTTGGCGGACCATTGGGCGATTCGACAATTTGACCGAAAAACGAATACTGGAACGGGATGTCCAAGTACCGTTCCTCTTGGTATTCGAGTGAAGTGTCTACAAATGACCCACACTAACGAGGCACAGGCAGAAAACTACTCCCTCGACGTTTTGATAATAGCATTATTTGAAACACTTTAGATTCAATTATATCGAGTAACAAGGCCACGGTGGCCTAGTGGTCTAGGCATCGGATCATGGCTAGCGTGTCATGAGTTCGATCCTAGTACCACTAAAGTTCCGCCGTGTAGGGGCGCGATGCACGTTAAATCTGTCGAAATGTCCTCCCGTGGGTGTGGTGTGGTAGTTAGGTGAGGGGGTGCCAGTTCAGGCGTCGTCCGCGTCACTTGACCATGCTTCAAAATTACGCGGACCGTCGCCAAAAGCCCTCGTGTTGCGCATCAGTGCGACGTTAATATTCTCTCACTCATACCGAATAACAAAAACAACGTCGTTGAACGAGTGGAAAAAACATCGCACACTCGTGTTCAAATTAAATTTCCCTTCGATATATTTACAAACACACTAAGCAGTTCTGAAGACATACTATACATTTGTTTCAAAACGGGTGTATTTGTAAAAGAGACGTGTGAATTCTGTGTTTATTTGTCAACCATTAATGTACTTAGCTGTATGGATAACCGTAATGAGGTCATTCTTTAAAATTATATAAGCCTTACGGTATCATTTTCGACATTGGAATCCGCACGACTTCTGGGTTCTGCTCAATAACGTTCCCTTTAAGAGAAAGATTCATGGTCCAAAGCTGTACAACTGGCGCCCAGCCGCAATACTAATGTTTCATGCGCTTATTCTCACGTGGCCTTTGCGCAATGCGTTTTATTTCAGCTAATATATAGAAATACTTGGCGGTTGAATCGCATCCTGCGGACGTATGAATTTCAATCGAAATTCGTCTATCGAAGTCCTCACCGAAGGATAATTAATTATTCAGGCGGGAATTTTGCATTGCTTTACACAGAAATTGCGTGTTGTGTGTATAAAGCAATCAGTTTTTGCTTAAAATGATCAATCAAATTTTCTCCTGAACGTGATTTAGTAGGACAGTCGGATTTAAAAAAAAATCCTCTGTTTAATGAAACTCTTCTAATTTACGTTCTACAAATGAAATATCACGCGAAACGATTTTAACATAAATTAGAAAATAACTTACATTAAAGTAAATTGGTAAATACATTAAAGAGAAACCTTATTGAACATAACTCCCAAATTAACACGTTCAGCTAATTCGTTAACGTCCAACGCTTTCCCTTTGTTTGGCAATTTTTAAAGTTTTTTGTGACACCTTTTATGGATTTTGAAAAGCGTGTATATGTATTTTGGAAGAAAGTTATTCAACCTGTGTGAAAATTAAATTGGACTTTTCAGAATTCCATCATGTACTTTTTGAGAGAGTATATTGTAGGCGGAAAAACTATAGGTTATAGAAACTTTTTCTCTGTTCAGGTGAAATTTTAACATTGATGGATCTCATTTTCTTCAAAGAAAAAGACAATACTCTCGAGAGGAGATGACCTTTCTTTCTTGAAGTTTGAATTGTAATAAAAATTAATCAGTTGGAATGCCGAGAAGCCATTCATTGTATGCGATCCGATATTGTAAAAGAAAGAGGAGAGAATGCGCCGCTTAATGCCCTTTTCCTAACACCTTAAGATTTCCACGCCTGCCTCCCAGTATTGCATCACAGAAACAATGCACTTTTCTTCTATAATCTTCGCAGACCTTCTCCTTATACCTCCGTGCAGATATCAGGAATTTAGAGTGTTCTGCAAAAAGTAAAGGCACAAGAATGTGTGTCCGATGCGCAGTGGAAGTGTTGGAAAAATAATAGAACGATCATTGATGAACCAACAATCAGGTCTGAAAACATATCAAACAGATCACCGGTTTGAAGATTAAAGTATATTTCAGTCCTTTTCCTCTTGACCCCTGCAAGGAATATGCGAGACATTTCTTTTACAAATCGAAAAATAGGAAATGGATTCTTATGTCTTGCACATTCGTAACAAGATAAGAATTTTGTTAAAATAGTGAACAAGTGAGGGAAATTCAATCTTAAAATTGAGCAATATTTTTATCTTTTAAAACTATTTTACGCGTTCTCTCTGGAAACATACTAAAAAGAGTATTATGTTGCGCTTGTTTCCGAAAGTGATTAGAAAATCTGTCACAAGTGGAAAATGAAATAAATCGCAAGATCCTTCCCAAGTCGAACGATTCAGAAGAATGATAAAAAATGTGGAACGCTTCACGATTTTGCGTGTCATCCTTGCGCAGGGCCATGCTAATCTTCTCTGTATCGTTCCAATTTTAGTATATGTACTGCCGAAGCAAGTACACCTAACCTGGTGGCTTAACTTATATTTATAACACACTAAAACTGCTCTGTTTTTAAAAGTGGTACAACGCGACCAGCTCATCCTTCGCAATGTGAGGGAGGAAAAACAAAAAACGATCACAATTTTCAGTGTTTCATGAAATAACCAGCATTTTTTTGTGCCTATAGGTGCAATCTTCGCAATTCCGCTGGCAATTACTCTTTGGGAAAAGCAACAGCGCTGTGATATCACTGTAGTAAATCAGCACTATATTCATTATGAACCTTGTTCTGGGAGACACACTACAAAACTTTAGCCGCAGTTACTAACTCATAAAATCAGATAACACTGACTGAGGTCGTGCACCCTATAGAAATTTGCTTAAGATCCTCCTTTTGAAATGCTATTGGAAATAGAGACAAGAATAGGCAGTAGAGGCGCAGCGATCACACTAGACCAGCATTACTTTCGTAGTGCTTTAAAAATTATTAATATCAGGTGCTTAATTCTTTGCATGGGGCAACTGCCGGTATGGAACCCTTATTTAAAGAGAGAAAGAGCACGATTTGTTGGGGGAATTCGAGTCATTTATTTCGTACAATAAAATGTTACGTGTAGCGTCCTGTGCTAAAACCATAAAACACAAAAAAGAACCCTGCTTTTATAGAGAAAATGAAATTAAAGAAAAAAATTACTGGGCAATTGCGAATTTTACCCGTACATGTCTTTGAAGCTTCGTATTCTGTGTACTCCATTGAAATACAATTTGTCATGCACATATCAAAGCGTAGAGACTTTTCTGCGAATGGAGGCGCAGCGATCGCAATCCACGGAACGACAATAGGTCGCAAGAATTTAAAATATCATTCCAGCGTTCGGGTGGTTATGTTAGGACGGGGAAATGAATTAACACATGTACAGAAGCAGCCAGTCACACTTCAAGCCAAACCAGATCGTAAAAAACCTTGTATTGGACAAGAACTGCTTCTGAGAACATTTACATTTTGAACCTCAAACCTCCTAGAGCAGGGTACTCACCTTTTCTTTGCAGGGCCGCATACATATGTTACTATCCATGGGAGTCGCATACATATGATGGCTTTTTCACGCGGGCCGCAACGTGAGGATAAATGGAGAGGGATGCTTTAAGACCAACATAACATAGAAAATTTAAAATGTGGAAATTGATCAATATATTAAAACTCCTATTTTGCTTTTTTTAATTATTATTTTACATATTTCTTTATTTTTGCCTCTGAATTTTTCTATATTGGAAGTATTTAAGAATCCCTCTATCAAAATTCTTCCGTAAACGGTTTCATATTGCTACCAATGTCTATAAGAAATTTCATAGGGTGCCTTTGTTTGATCGCTGTGATATTACCACTGACAAAACTCATTTTTTGCTGTTGGTAAAGATTTTCAAAAAGCATACTATCATCTTTTGAGAGAGATCTTCGAGGAAAAATGTCACGTTCAACGATTCCTGTTTATTAGTATTTTTTTAAATACACTTTCGTGACAAATCGAACAATTATTGAACCATGCTTGTTTTTCACTACAAATAGTTAACTTCCAATCGTCTTCAAACAATCTATTTTCTTCGAATATTTTTCGCATACAAGATATGAAAGAGGTTAAAAATTAATTCCACTCATAAAATGGTCGCTTCTCCACTGTTGTCTATTATCACTAATAGGGAAAAAATATCAATTCGCACCCATAACGACATCGACCGCAAAATAGATATGTTTGATTTTTCTCCAAAGAATAATTCCACCAAATTTTCATTAGAAAAAAAATGAATTTCTCAGAGCAAGGCCCATGACCGGACCACTTAAGTAGGCCCGGTGGGCCAGGTTGAGTATCACTGACAAAGAACCTCAAACCAATCTTGTGTTCTTCTTACGAGAA
>BMAO01017026.1:0-197525 GCA_019973975.1 Trichonephila clavata | reverse complement strand
AATTTTGTTTCTTTTCAATCGATCGTGTCGACCATGTCTGCTGTTTCGGATGCATGTTATTGTGAACAGATTGTTTAGTGTGTTCTCGGGGAAAAGAGTCCCCTCATGATTGTGTGATTCACGTTTTATTGAAATCGATGGTGTTTCAAGAACGAGTGATGCGCGGTGAACCCACCGAAGCACGATTGAAAGAAAATTTTAGAGATTGGACAACACTATTACCCCGGGCCATGCATTGGACGGACGAAAATAGTAAACGTTGGCAAAGGATGTATGACGAGATCCAGAGTGGGTTTCCCAAACCCTCTGTCGGAAGCGAATAAAGTTTAAAAGATTTGTCAGAAGCACATAAAATTTGAAAAATCTCGCAAACAAAGTTTGAAATATCTTTCAGAAGGAAAGTTTGAAATATTTGTCAGACGCACATGACATTTGAAATATCTTTCAGAAGCAAAAATAAAGTTTAAAACATCTTTCAGACGTACATAACATTTGAAATATCTTTCAGACGTACATAACATTTGAAACATCTTTCAGAAGCAAAATAAAGTTTAAAACATTTATCAGATGCAAATAAAGTTTACAACCAATCTCTCTAAAAAAAAAAAAAAAAAAAAAAAAAAAAAAAAAAAAAAAAATTTTTTTTTTTTTTTTTTTTTTTTTTTTTTTTTTTTTTTTAGAGAGAGATTGGAGAGTGTTTAAAAAGGTTGAGCCTTTCACTCGAGCTTTCATTTGGTTTGCTCTGTTGTCAACATTTCTTATTCTCTTCATGATGACCTCGTTCGATTCTCTCCTGGGTGAATTGGAAAAAAAATTTCTCCCAGGTTTGCGAGACAACGTCTCACGCTGGTCGTCTTATAGACGACGCTTGCAACGTTTAGCGGGTATTGTGAAATTTCAACAACTCGCGACCCACTTTCCCATTCCCGTCCAGGTGGTCTTGAGCGAGCATGGATTCCATCTTTCCGATTGTGTCTATAGTGCAGATGCCTGCACGGAAGGACCCGACACTTGCCATTGTTTTAATGTCTTTGACGCCCCCGAACACTATTTTATCGTGAAACGCTTCAATCATGTCGTCGTACGGGACGGGTCTTTACACTCGCTCGAATGTTTGACACGAGCTCACTGTCAATGTTGGAGACAGGGCCCCGTGGATCCTACTCTTTCTGCCACCTTGAAAGGGCTTCCGGCGGGACCGGAGATGATGCCATCCATTTTGAAAGAACCCTCACAGGATCTTCCTCCTGTCTAGCCAATCCAAAAGCACTTTCTGCGCGTCGCTCTTCTCTCAAAAGCACGATTCGGACGCCTTTTTGCCTCATACGAGACAATGGAGTCTGACAAAGCCTTTCAAATCTACCTGGCCGAATACCACGAGGCCCATTTGGCCGAGTACATTACTTTTATGATGCAGTTTCGAGCCCAGTTACAGACTCTCACTCCGTCCGACGTCATTGCTCTTTCCCCCGTGGACCTGGGAGACCTTTTACGAAAAGTGTTGCCCCATCCCGAGCCCATCGACGACCTGCCCACCTTTGAATGTCTCACCTCTTCTGAACCTTCCGAACTTTACAGTGATTACCTCGAACAGCAGGCGGCCCAAGGCAAGGGGGCCTTTCTGCAAGCTCTGTGGACGGTCTTGGCCCTTCCCAAATTGTATCGATTGGCGTACAAGGCCTGGAGGCGACATGGACCTCAACCGTTGGCCCCTTGGATTCTCTTGGCTCAAGCCGTCTTGGATGGCTGTTTTGCACTCAAATGGCCCGAAAGCGTCTTCCAAATACCCGAGACGTGTTCCATCTGTCTGAGTCCGATGCATTGGCCAGAAAAGACACATTGTGGCCATGTATTTCACATGCGGTGTTTACTGCAACACCTGGAGGTGAGGAATACCTGTCCTCTCTGCAGGGCGCCCAACCCCATACGAGCAGCCTCGTAGAGGACGGGGATTCCCCAGAAAAATGGGAGATGGATGACTGGAAAGGAGCATAGCTCGGGACCAGTCATTCATCTCCCATTTTTTTGGGCTACTCTCAGAGTCAAGGTTGGAAACGAAAAAAAAACTCTGACACAATTGTTAGAACATTGTGCAAGAGCAATAAAATGTGAAAGATGAAAAGCAAATCAGGGTGACATTCCATATAGTATACAAATTGAGGTTTGGAACAGCCATGGAAAGATGCATAGCTCGGGACCAGGAATCATTCTTCCATTGGGGGGGTTTGGAAACGACAAGAAAAAAAACTCTGACACATTGATTCAGACTGTGGCTGGAACATTGTGTGTAAGATTCACAATGGAAGGTTGACACATTTTTTGAGACTGTGCCTGGAACATTGTGTAAGATTCACAATGGAAGGCTAATAAAATAAAATATCGCAAAAGCCAAAAAAAGAATGTGAGGCAAGTTTGAAATATCTTTCAGGAGCTTGACAACCAAACTCTTGGCAGAGCTCAAAAAGTTTAAAACATTCTACCTCTCTAAAAAAAAAAAAAAAAAAAAAAAAAAAAAAAAAAAAAATTTTTTTTTTTTTTTTTTTTTTTTTTTTTTTTTTAGAGAGAAGCTTACATGATTTAGTTTCAAAGGTTTGCTAGTAAACTTGAAAGTTGAGAGATGGTTGAACGAGGTCGAACCAACCTTTTTACACTATTGTTTTTCCAACGCCATGTATTGAAAGAGATTCTATCCACTCTTTTTCCTTGCAACAAATTTTTCAATATTTTATTTTCAACTGACATGTTTTGTACTTTAGCGTTCAACTCATATTCTTTTGTTTTCAACTCATATTCTTTTGTTTTCCATTCATATTCTTTCATTTTCCATTCATATTCTTTTGTTTTCAACACGTCTTTTTCCCTTTTCAACACGTCTTTTTCCCTTTGAATCAAATCTCTTTCCTCGGCTCCCTCCTCGACATACACTATTTTATTATCGTATAGATTCAAATGCAGAGGTTCCTCGTAGCGCGGATACAAGGGAATCACACAATTTAAACATTTCCAGCCCGGATCGGACATTATACCATGGGTCCCGTACACGCTTGGCAGCCCAACATTTTTATTTCCCACAGTCATTTTTCTATTCCCCCTGGAAAGAGGGTACTGAGAAACGCAATACTATACGGGTGCAAGGGTCGATTGATGCGAAAATGAGACGCTTAAATTGTCAGGACCCTGGTCACACGAGGGTCCACTCACGTAGACGAGGGCAACGTCGTGAGATGGTTTGCCTCCAATGTTCCAACAACACCCCTATTGGAATGATTCTCTGTCTTTTCTCGACATACCAACGTTGTAATGCCTACACTTTATAGGTCGCTGCTTTCCCCCAGCTTGACTAGTCTCATTGTCCCTCCCTCCATGACATGGGTCGTTGCCCAGCGGGACAAGTCTCCATTTCATTTGTCCCCTCATCCAGGATGAAACAATTTTTTGTTCTCGCGCCCCATATTTTTTTCAGAGGAAAAAATTTTCAATCAACACACCCCAAGGGACACGATTCTCACCCCCTTTCCAAAAAGGTCGTTTTCCATTTTCAATCATTTTTGGAAAGGGTCACGGTGCTCGACTATTTTTTCGACCGACTGTAATCGGATACCTCAACATATTATCGTCACACTGCTGACGTTAATAATCAATCAATCTTATATCTAGCAATAAATATAGAGAAATAGTTGGTCATTGCAATTTGGAATGCACTATAAAAAATGTTATTCTATCTCACAAAGGGAATAATCAACACAAATTTTATTGTGTCAAGAATATGAGAAAATTATATAATACTTTAAATTAGACCAAAAAAAATTACGAATTTTACGTTCTTGAATATACGAACTTGTACGTTTTGCTTCAAAAACCACATTCAATACTCATTGGACTCTATCCAATGAAATTTTATCTGAAACATCAAAGGCAATTTTTTTTCCAAAAGTTTTTAACGACAGATAAGTAATTTAGAGATTGTATCACACGTAAAGCGTTAAAATGTTCATCATGCTAGGTTTCAATTTCCACTTCAACGCTCTCTGTTTCCGCACTAACAGCCAAGAATTAATTAAATCATACAATTACTGAAAAGGGAGGTATTACTCGGAATCACGGTTGGTCACGTTGGCCCTTAAACAAAAGTCTGTTTCTAATGTATATATATTTGGTTCACTTAGCAACTCGTTCTTATTCGATGAAGCATTGTTCGCATTTCTTTTCTTTCCTGTTCTTATATGGCTCTTTTTTATTTCTGGGACATTGAGAGGTTTCTATTTTATACTAATAGATTGCACTCACAGAAATTAAACACGACCAGGACGACATTGGAATGCAAAGAAAATGTTTCGACGGGCAGTGCATTTATCTCGTATTGTATAACATAATCATTAAATTTTAAACTATCGCTTTGATTTTGCTATGATTTATAGTAATGATAAATAGTGCTTAGAAATAATAAAATATGATATATGATATTGTTATATGTTGTGAAAGATCTCGACGTGACTAAGAATTATGTTCAAAATTCTGACTAATTAGATACCAAAATCAAATTAGGCTGTCAGTAAAGAATAACACGTGTGATAAACAAAATAGCGTTTCACTTCCATCGATACACATTTATACGTATAATACGTAGTAGTATTCAAAAGTTCTGAGACAAGGCGTATAAAAGACCTTATCTTGTACATTTTAAAATACTGAAGCACAACCATCTTCAGCATAATACCCTTGGACGGCAATACACTTCTGTATCAGCCCTTTTACAATGCCTTGAAGTATTGCTGGAAGCCACCTTTTACAATCACCCGTAAAGCCTCCTGCAATGCTGTTTTTACCTCAAATGATGACGCAAAATGGCGTTCATACAGATTTTTTAAATAAATAAGTCATAGGGTGGTGTCCAAAGAATAAATAGATGAGATGTGAAAGAGTTTTAGTAACAGTTATGGTGAAACTCTCTCTATGACCATTTGGGAACGTTGCCCAGGTGCATTATCGTGTAAATGTACCATTGTCCCTTTTGCCACATCTACGACGAATGGACTCCCTAAAACGACGTAAAATGTCTAAATGTCTCTCCCTGTTCACTGTTCTGCCCCTAGGAATATATCTTGAATGAGCTATTTCTTCGGATTCAAAAATTACTATCGTGAATTTCTCGGTTATCTCTCGATACTACTTAGTCATATACCTTTGGGTATCGTAAAATCCTTGCATATCTTTCTCAGTATTTCTAAATTCTGTATAGATGCTTTACTCAAACACTTGTCAAATTTGAAATTACAACGTTGTTCCTAAAAAGTCCTGTTTCTTACGTCGCAGAACGCACAAAGATGACTATCTCAAAACAAAATATCTGTACGAGGATTTCAACTACATCACACATGAACGAAGCCATCCTGTACGTGAAGGAGAGGGATGGTAGAATGCTTTTCAAACGGTTTTACTTTAACTGTATTGCTTTGGTTATAACAGGTAATCGTAGTCCCGAAACTTATATGGATACTAGTAGTACAGAAGGTCGTTCGCGCACTTTATGGAAACGATTTTGATAGTTAACTTCTCTCAATAAATACCCTATTTTTTTGGGGGGGGGGGCAATTTATTTCTATCTGATAGCCATGATTCTTGAAAATAGCTCTAGTTCGAATTTAATTTTTTTTTATAAAAGTAAACTTTTTTTTAGTACTGTCGTACTCCATTCCTCTTGAACCTTTTTCCGAAGTCCGTTCAGTGTTGGATGCCATGTTCCTAAGGCTCGATTTAATAAACCGAGAGCACAAAAGTTCATTGGAGAAGCGTAGACTGATTTTACATGTATTTCATCAAATGGGATATACTTTATACATGGTTCTGTTTTTTTTCTTTGCTAACTAAGCGGCAGATGACTTAGACGTGTGACTAGAGGCTTTGTGTCCATATAAAGCTCAACTTTATCAATGTCCTCTCTCTTCTCACATAAGATTCGAATTTCTTCTTCAAAGTTTGGTTCTAAAATATTTGCTAACAGTAGAGTGAATTAATGTTGACTTTACTTTAACTTTTTTGATTTTTAATTTGCCGTTGTTAGAAAATCTTGAAACTATCATGAATCCCTTTGAGAGCTTTACTGTACACTGACGAAGCCATTTCTTACAGTTATTCCTGTAAGTTAAGCAATAGAAAATTGATCTTCTAAATTATTACATTCACTTAAATATACCCATGTCTCATCGAGTTTTTCCACAAATTTCCATTTTTCAGCAGCAAGGTGTTTTTTATACAAATTTCTACAATTTGCTTTGCTTTCAGCAATATGTTTTTAAAAAAGGAGACGAATTTTAGGTTTAAATATCTGAATGTGGACCAGTCTATGATCTCAAGACTGTGGCAGAGGTTTCAAAGAACGGGAGATGTTACCCGATAACCAGTATCAGGTCAACCAAGAGTAACAACTCCTCGCCAAGACCGATATCTGGTGTGCGCGACGTCAGAAGGGCAGTACTGCCAGAGCACTGGGTTCGGCACTCACAGTCGCCACAGGAATACGAATCTGGAGACAAACTGTTTACAGGAGACTCAATCATGCTGGTCTGTATGCCAGAAGACCAGCAGTTTGCATTCCCCTCCAGTCTGCGCATAAACGCGCTCGTTTGAACTGGAGTTTCAAGCATCAACATTGGAGTGTGGGATAGTGGGCCATGTAATGTTCAGTGACGAGTCTCGGTTTACTCTGAGCAGTGATTCTCGGCGGGTAACAATATGGAGAGAGCGTGGAACACGTTTTGAAACAAGAAACATAACAGAAAGACATCATTTTCCATCAAGGGGAGTAATGGTATGGGCAGGCATCATGGACGGCCGCACAGACCCCCATTTCTTTGACACGGGGTCTGTGACTGCTCAAAGATACAGAGACGAAGTTCTTCAGCCTTATGTTCGCTTGTTTCGAGGTGCTGTCGGTCCTGACTTCATATTCATGGATGATAATGCGCCATGTCACCGAGCGGTGCTGATTGATGACTTTCTTGAAACGGAAAACATCCAGCGCATGTCGTGGCCTGCGAAATCTTCTGATTAAAATCCTATCGAGCATGTATGGGATATGTTCGGGAGACAAATTGCAGCCCTTTCGCAACCACCAAGCTCCGTTACCGAACTCAAGATTGCTCTCCAAGAAGCTTGGAACCGTTTGAGCCCACAACTCATTCATCATCTCATAGCAAGTATGGTAAATCGCTGTGCAGCGTGCTTAGCTGTCAGAGAGGTGACCACATGCCTTATTAAACTGCAGCATCAGTATTTTATTTAATGTTTTCTTTCATTTTTTCTTTAAAGTGTGAATCCTTGCTATGCTCAGTTTTCTTTCAAACTGCTACCTTGGATAATAAAATGAATTACTATCATTCTTTTGATTTGCTTCCATATTTTATAACCATTTTACACTCGCATATCACGTTTCCCGCCATTCTGATTTACAGTTTCTTCTTTATTCACATAATTATCAATTATGCTTAACTTTTGGACACCAGTGTATATAATGAATGTATTTAAAATATTAATACATGTTTTTAACTCTTTCATCATAAATGAGCTTTTCTTTTGTAATTTTTCTCTGTAACGTCGAGAAGTTATGTTAAGGATTTTCCATTAAAATTAATTTGTCTTGAAAAGTTTTTGAAAATGGAAATTGTATTTCCTTGTATTTACAATCATCAAAAAAAAAATCTTAATGGATTATCTTAACGTACTTAATTAAAAAAAATACAGATAAAAGATTTATTTTTAATACTAAACTTGCTAGCTTTATTTTTGTTTACTTAGTTTTACAAGATTAGGAGTGAGTGAGTGAATCTTAACGTCACACTGTTCAGCTACACGAGGGCTTTGGGCGTCGGTCCTCGTAATTTTGAGCCATGGTCAAGTGACGAGGACGACACCTGAACTGGCACCTACCTCTCCTAACTACCACACCGCACCAACGGGAGGACGTTTGAGCTCTCGACAGATTTAACGTGCATCTCTGCCCTGCACGGCGGGTCTTCAGTGGTACTGGGCTCGAACTCATGACACGCCAGCCATGATCCAATACCTTGACCACCTGGTTACCACGGCCACAACAAGATTAGAAAGAGAATGGTCTATACAGACTCAGTTCCAAATTTCATTCGAAATTTATTTTTTACTACAGAGGTATGCAACCGAAACTATTAAGAGGTCATATATACTAGATTACTTCTCTCTGGCTCAAACTTTCTGTAGTTGAAAATCATGTGATAAATAGATCGATAATTAAACATTATAAACTTGTAATCGGTCCCTTAATGCTACACGTTTGCCGATAGTCTGACTTTGAATATTTTCTGAATTATTAGGGGAATAATAAAATTTGAAATTTTATTGTAAGACACGAAGAGTCAAAATATCTCAAATTTTCGTATGCACCATTCACTTTTGTTATGACTGTATAGTTTTAATCCCGCCCTCTTTCCATAGTGTAAATTTCGCCGGTGAGGAAGACAGGAACACAGCTTCAATCATTGTAGTTGTATTATAATGAACTAAATTGATTAATTTTATCATATTTAATAAGAAAATAAAAACCTTAATATGATTATTTTAAGAAGAAACCAGCCATTCTCTTCAGAAACTATGAAGCTACTGGTTATTATCTTAACCCCCCATAAGTATTAAGCATTTAACGACACATGGAGAGTTCCATTTTGGAAATTGATATGGAATACACACATTCCTTTATCTACAGCTTCAAGAATATGCAAAGAATATAATTTCAGGCATTACTCCCCCTCAGGTACCATGAAACGGCCAATCTCGTCTACAAAATAACCGAGATCAACTAACTGTCATTAACTCCTGTGCCTCTGCTAGGCTCATGAACAAACGGGACCAACCCTAAAAATGACTGGAAAAACATTGCTTAGTCAGACGAGTCATGCTTCCATTGGTCGCAGATAGTGATGGTGCAAAATCCTCGACCTAAGTTTTCAATAAATCACTTTACAAATTAATAGTAGCTCCAGAATGATATGGACTAGACTTTTACTCGGTCCTCTGGTCAAACTGAACCAATCATTGACGGGAAATAATAATGTTCGGCTACTTGGAGGTCAATTACGACTATTTATGGGCAACATGTGCCCAGGTAATTTGGCTTTTAATTTGCTATGGAATGGAATTTTCCAAGTTCCAAGGGGTTTTCCAGGATCAAAATCATCCGCAATATGTACAATTTTAATGAATGACCTGATCACCACCTAGCTCAGCAAACGCGAATTATATAGAAAATATATGGGACATGACCGAAAGGTCAGTTGGTGGGCAAAATCTTGCGAGGTAGCATTTTCACAATTTTGTACACCTTCAGAAGTAGAATCGCTGAATATTCTTCAGAGAACTTCCGATCCCTTAGTGAGTCCATGTAACATCGATGGGTTAAATAGTTCCCACATGATATAAGGAGTATCTATCATGACTTTTGGTACTTAAGTGTTAAGAGTTAGGTGTAGTACTGCCAGGACATTGTCCTTGAAGTACTGCACTCGTGAAAGATGGGTATATCGTCCAAGCAGCGAACTGTAGCACCACAACAGATTAAAGCCCCTTATATATGGGTGTAAAATTGCCAGAAAAATACCGGTTTGCATGACGAGCCGTGTGTTTTGACCGGTTTCAAAAGTGGGTACAATTTTTTAACCCGCTTGGGATCAGGGTAAATTGGAAGAAAAGCGTGTTCGTTTTCAAATTTTCCATGATGCATTGCGACTGATATTCATTTGTCAAAGAAGATTAGTAGAATCTGCAAGTTGGACGGCAGAAAAAATTAAAGCTCTAATAAAAAAATATTAAAAGTGAAATATAAAGTTAAAAATAAATTAAAAAATAAAGAAAGCAAGAATGGGGGGGGGGGGGTAGAGAGATTTTAATTATTTATATCATTTGACAATAAATAATAAGTTGAAAGTATCTCTAATAGAACATGAAAGTATTCCAATGGATAAAAATTCTCACTCAAACAGTAACTTTAAAATATAACCATTTTTAATTTCATAATAAATAAATCATGCATTTGAAATTTTATCATCAAAAAATTTATGCCTGCATGTCTTTGTATAATATAAGCAAAAGAATAAATATGAATGCAGAATAAATGTGGAGATTTTATTTCTTTTGGCAATGGAATACCTGATAAGTTGGACAATGACAATACCTGATAAGTTTAAAATATTAGTAACTTTATATAAAAATATTCCAATGGATAAAATCTTCAATGCAACTGTGTAATTAGTTTGTGTGTAATTTTAAGTTATTATATTTATCTTTATATGGTAAGCAAATTATAAATTTAAAATATTTTGCCAACATAAGTTTTATATCTACATCTCTGGGTAACCAAAGTAAGAAAATAGAATGCGAAATAAATAAATTTCTTTTTTTGAAAATGTCTAATAAGCTCAAAATGTGTTTGTAATAAAAGCCCTTGTATAAAAACATTACAAATGTCTTAAATCCCAAATGTATACCCAAACAAATTTTAGAGGAACATTGAATTTACCATTAGCGCCATAATATCTAACCAAATTATAATTCTGAAATTTTATATCATATTTATTACATCTCTACATTTCTTAGCACATTAGAAATAAATACATATTTGTGAGTCCAGGATTTAATTGTAGATTATTAATATTGTCTAGTCATCTCTCGCTCTCGCAAAAAAAAAAAAAAAAAAAAATTGTGAAACAACGTGGTTTTTAAATAGGACAATACCGAAGATTCTGAACGAAGTGTTGAGAACTTTTCGAAGCACACGATCTCTGTTGAGATCTAAATCTCCTATCATTGCAATTGGGTGGTTACATTTGTACCTTAATTTGCTCTTTTTAGAAAAATATCTTTACAAAAATGGTGGATTGCCTCGGAGTGAGGGAACAAAAAGCAAAGCGAGAAAGTCTATCTGGAGCGGTCGAAACGACCGGCTAAGAAAATCAGTAGATGGAACTGTAGTTCTGTGAGGTAGGAGAGCGAGCTTTCCTATTGGTCGGGCAGCTCGTCTCCAATTGGAGGGTCGAGCTGCTCGGGGGCGGGGATAATGGGAGATAAATATCTAACTAAAACTAACTAAAATAAGATATATGGCGAGCGACAGCGAGCCAGGCGCTTCTGCTCAGAGTGAATGGAGGGAAGCTGACTGATAACACATTGAAAAACTCCTAAGAACGGGGAAGGCGGGCACCCGAAGAGGCGAGAACCAATCAGGACGAGGCGTGGGCGGGGCCAAACACGCAGGAGGAAGAAGTTGGTTGAGAAAGAATATTCTGAACGACCATCGCTATCAACATTCTGGGGTGTTTCCGTGGTTACACTGTAAAGTCATGTGAATCTATCACTAGATTCTCCTGTAAACAGAGTGAAGAGAAATACCGGGTTTTCTCCCCAACCTCATTTCGCCTGCTATTTGCAGGTTTGTATGTGTGTAAACGAACCCTAAGTGACGAATGATAGCACACCGTTTTCATTGGCGTCGAAAACATAGAAATTGAGAGCGACTGAAGTGTACTCTCCTGAAATGATCTGGCCTTTTTTTCTAATTACAGATAGCAATTGATCTGGTGCGAGAATGGCGGCATATATTAACCCCAAAATATCCATTAGATGTACCGGTATGGTTTTTAATAATCAGTGGGGTAACGTACACCCCGCATTGCGGGGGGGGGGGCAAAGCCTAACTATCATGTACGTATTTGAGCTTGAGGCCCCAAACCTGATTTTGCAAGTATTCTTCGTTCCGCCACTGGTTTTAATTGCGTAATGGTATAGGGCGGCATCATGATGAATGGTTATTCTATACACAAAATGCCATCTGGAAGTATTCATACCGATCAATATATTAATAAAGCCACACAGTCTCACATTCGTCTTTCTCATGCTGGTTTCGGCTATATATTCAAAAATATGAACAACGCGACGCATTATCATACAGAAAATGTTTAGATATCAAAAGTGAACTACGTCTTGTTTTCTGGATTTAAATCTATTGAAAATTTTTGGGATGCCTTAGGACAGGTATGGCAATTGCATGGAACGTGCGAAAAATACTTGAAATAACAATAAAAATAGCTTTTGAGTAAATTAACTTTTCTTTGCAAATGAACATAAAAATTTTAATTTCACGAACAATTCTAGAAGCAAATGTTGATGAAGTATTACAGTTGGCGAAACACAGAAACAGTGAAATAGGATGCTTTTGGTCGTGTTATGTAAACTAGTTTTAAAGCTTCGCAAATGGTAGCTAAACGATACGAAAATTTATAAAATTATTTATATTAAAAACTGCTTCTGGTTTGTTGCCAGATTTCAGTAATAAAGAGAAGGCAATTTGAAGAATTCAAGATTGTAGAAACAACGTTATATATATATATTTATACATAAAGATAGGATTTTAAAATTATTCCTGAAAACTTTATAACGATATTAATAACAGAGACTTTTAACTTATTTTGTCTTGATGAAACAACTGTTTTCTGTACTCAATTTCAAAATAAATATGTAATGTATTGTACAATGTTCTGGCAACATTATGCGTGTGTCAAACATTTTTTTCAATAATTCTCAGTTTTACATGGATATGCTTCCCATCAGTAGGCATTGTTTACCAGTGTATTTATTCATTTGTTTGTTTTTTGCTTTAAAATTACGATTCTTTTGCAAATAATTACTTTAAAAAAGCTTTATAATGTTATTTACTAAATTATTCTGCCAGCACGGTGGCGTGGTTGGTTTGTCGCTCGCCTTCTGTACCCAAGGTTTCGGGTTCGACCCCGGCCCAAGTCGGTGGATTTTTTGTGATGCAGAAAATCGACAGCGGCCATGTCGTGTGATTATACTGCATGTAAAAGATCCCTAGAGTGCCTGTTTGGCTTGGACGCTCTCGGCAAAATTAAATCCTAGTACATATTGGCATCGTCAGAGCTCAGGTATCTCCATCTGTGGAGGAAACTGGGCGTCAAAATTACCTGCGGCGATTGGTATCCGCCTATATGGCGCTGCACTAAAGAGTGATACCAGCTTCTGGGGATGTGTCTGCAATGGCAAAAATACCAATCCGCAGCCCCATTCGATAAAAAACAACTAAATTATTCTTTTGTTGGAGGTTATTTTGCAGTTCATTTAAAATTATTCAATTTTTAAAAGGTAGTCCTCATTTGCAATTTTTGGATTTGTCATTTTTCACTAGATTAGACGTGAGCCCTCAGTAAAAAAGATTGTTCTGGTTAGTTGAATTTTACTTTAAAAAGTTTCCCATGTAAAAAGAATTGGTAACCTCTTCTTCAAAAGCACTACAGTCTGTCACAGGCCACCTCTGTGAGGTTCCTCCATCTGACTGGTTTTGGAGCGATAGATTGCTAACAGGTTGACTCCCAGATCCCTAAGATCTCTGAACAGAATCAACCCCCAAGATGGAAGGGATGAGGTCCTCTTTTTCATGTACCTTCAATTTTTGAAAATGTCATTAATTTAGTTGGGTTTGAATCAGAAAATATAAAAAAGATGTCCCAGCTCTCTAATGTGGTTAGCCTGTATATCTTTGATAATATCTGGTTCTTTAAATCTGCTGTAAATTTCATAATTATATTATATTCTATAAACATCATTTACTTAACTGTGCCCAAGATCTTTCAGAGTAAGTTTCTCTCAAAAAATAAGCAGCTTATCACTTTCAGGTTTATTTATGGCCAGCACTCATTGCCTTACAAAGCAATTGGTATAATTAAGCTCTATAAGTTGAGTTAAGTTTTGACATTAATAAATTTGCATTGAATTTGGCTTCTCAACTCATAGAAACATTTGTTTACCATATATAAGAAGCCTATTATTTACTTCAAGCTTTATATCATTAGTATTACTAATGATAGTTCCAAGGTACCTTAACTTCTGTACACACTCAAAAGTAAAGTTACTAATTTTTAAAGTGGACTAGTTAGTTTCTCTGAGTTACAGCCAACAATTGAGTTTTCTATTGGTTAATAGCGAGACCTTGCAGACTCTTCAAGGGAGACAAAACCATTGATGACCGCTTGTTATGCTCTACCTATGACATCAATATCATCAGCAAAGGCTAATAATTATTAGGTTCTATTAAAAATAGTACCTTTGGTGTTTACATTAGAATCTGTAATAGACTGATACACTAGCTAGTTTCAAATCAAACAGACTCATTAATTCTTTTGAAACTAGCAGACATTCTAAGGGAGATATTTTTTTTTTAAAAAAGGGCATACAACAGACACCAAAAATAAGACTTTTTTGAAATATTTTAAGATGGTTCTGCCCCAATAAAAAGAATCATCTTTGCCTTTTTTCCCAACAAAATAGCAAGAATACTTACAAAGAGCGAAGAGAGAATTGGTGAAAATAAAGAATTTTTTTCTCCAAATGTGCTGCGTTTTGGTAGTTAAACCTTAGCAGACATGGCAAGTCCTGAAATGTGAGAGCTAATTCATTGGTAACACCATCTAGAGGCGGCTCCTGCTACCAAATTTTAGACACTTGAATTTAATCAACTTCATTATGTGACTCCTCTCAAAAAAGTTTCAAGTTCAATTACATAATCTTTTAATGTATAATACTCGAATATCATAATTTGAAAGAAAAGTTACTTGATGTAAGACATAATAGATGTGAACTACAAATAACTAATTATGTAGCAAAAATTACTGTACAAGTAATATGTTCTCTTCACAACAAAAATTTTGACTAATCCAATAAAAATTAATCAAATTATTTAAATAGGCAATTTCAAGAAAAATATCTCAAAATGATATTTCAATTTGGGATTTAATTATGGCAGTGATTCTTACACTTTCTTCTCAATGTATCCTTATCGCACACATAACCTTTGCCTCTCCCCTTTCCAATCTATTTGAAGATCTTAACCATAGGTTCAAAAGCATGCCTAAATTATCAAAACAATCATTTTAGGATTTTTTGTTAATTGATCTGTGCTGAAAATCTGCCTTCGAGATTAAACATTTTAAATATAACCAGGTGTAACTAAAGTGTAGTCATTGTTGTTTGCTCTACGACTGCATTATTTTTATATTGAATCCCAAAATCTGTCATTATAACATGTTTTTCTAATTTTTTATTTTTATTTTCTGAGACAAAGCAATTATGTTGATGTATGCAATGCTTGTTACTGATGTTGTTTCCATCTTTTTTGTTTTGTATTTACTTTGAAGGGAAGTAAATTGATTTGATTGCATTCAAACTACTAAATTAAGTTTTAAAACTGATCTCCATTTATACATTAATTACGTTTGAAAGATTTTGTGCTCTTAAAATAAATTATTCAAGGAAATAATCAGCAAAAGGTTACTTCTGTTACCCCAATCAAATGAATCATGTGCTTAAAAATATCTCATACAAATGTAATATTTGAATACAGCAGCTAGACCAATGATTTTTTTACTGTCATTATTAAGTTGTTTAATGAAAGTTAATTTTTATATTATATTTATTGTTTCTTTTACATAATTTTAAAACAGTTAAATATTCTAAAACTTTTTACATTTGAATCTAAATTACCATGTGCTGTAAATTTTACAATGAAAATATCAAAAATATTGTTGAAATACTAAATTTTTTATTGAAATACCATTTACAAAAACACTGGCTTTTTCCTTGAAATTAAAATATTTAACATCACAGCAGCAGGTCAGATATATAGACAGATTTGATCGATAGAATTTTGTAATGTAGCCAATTTTAAGGTGGACTAATGAAAAAAAATGAAGTAAAAAATTGGAAAACAAAAATTCAAGGATTTTCTTCAGAACTCGGTATATCTTCTTTAGGACTTGCAAGGGCACCAATTTTCTAAAAGAGGTTTGAAAATGTTATCAAAATGTTTATTTTTTAATTTAAACAAAAATAAATTTAGAGAAACAGCTGTTTTCCATTCAAATACTTTTATTCCCTTTTATTAATGTATTTTTATTAATTCATTTTGAATAAGAAAATATGTGCTTTTCACAAAGATACAACAAAATACGAACAATATAATGTAAATATGAAATAATATACCACACACATTTAAAATATACATAAAAAAAACTTCAAGACAACTAAAATCATTTCCTGAAAAGTAAAATATTATTTCAGTAAATTTTGAAATGTATATTTGCCACTTAATTTTAATATGTTGAACATTGTTCCAATACCTTTTGCAAAATATATAAGGAAAATTTGCATTTTTTGTAAAAGATTCCAAATTTCATGATAAACTTTATCATGCATTAAATTTACATGAAGGAATGTACACATATGAAAAGGAAATATATATTTCATTAAAGATATTTATTTTCTTCTCGCACCGTTTTTTTTTAACAAATTCATTTTAAAATTAAATCATATTCTCCATTTTTATATATTATGTCTTCATATATTATTTTACTTTATTTTCAAAAAATTGAAAATTATAGTTAAATATTCGTTTTATTAAATGAAATTTTAAATATTTATTATATTTATCATTATACAATTTTCTGATTTTTACTTACTGGAAGTATTTGACACTTGGCTGAATAGTTTTCATTTAAAAATCTGAAATCTTTCCTAAGCTCAAGTAGCTCATAACATATCTGTGTATCTTCTAATCTCAACTGATCTATGGATTTTAGAGCAAGTGCTTCAGATTCCTAAAAAAATTTTAAGAATTTGAGAGTTAAAAAATTTCTTATTGTAAGAATCAATAAAATTATTTTAAAATTTTTGAAATTTTTTAATTTTTAATACTTTTATGAATTTTTTTTTTTTGCAAAAAACATTAATCAATGTACCTTCATTTTTTTCAGTTTTTTCCTCATTGCATCCAGTTCAGCTTTAAATTCAGCTTGTTTAATATAAAAGTGAGGATTTTCAATGGTATCTTGAAGAAGGTTTAAATCAATAACATGGAAAAATTTTGACTTCATGGCTGCATATAGTTCCCGTTTTGCTTTTATCAAATCTTGCTGCTTAAAACTAAGAGCTCGTTTTGTACTCATAACTTCGTCTTGCAATAAACTGCAAAATTTTACAAATTCACTAAATATTATGCAAAAAAATAAACTATAAATACATAAATCATTTCAAACTTGAGATTATAGTCTCATCGCATTTTAAAAAGCAACTCATAAAAACGTACTCTAAATTTCACATTATTATTAACTTTTCAATAATTTGTCAACTTAAAAAATTGACCTTGGAATTCAATCAATGTTGTCTGTCTAACAGAAATGTTATTAAAACAATAATATCAAAAGTAAACAGTTACCTTAAGATATATTAAAAAATACTCAAAATGTATTCAGAACTTAATTTCAAACAATTTTATAGCAGGCATAAAAATAATATTTTTAAATTTAGTTTCAATGTACTGTTTTGTTTCACTTGTTTCCTACACATACAACAGCAAAGGTACAAATACTAAATATTTGTGATAATCATAAATAAAGATTTCTTTCCTTAGAACACAGGTGGCCAACCCGTGGCATGGTGGAGTTGTAAAAGTGGCATGTGAAGACTTATTGAAAATTTAATTAAAAATAACTTTTATTTATTTATACAATTTTATTTAAATGCGGCTGTCTCAAATAAAAAACCTCAAAAAAAATTTTTAAACACACTTAATTGAATTATAATAGAAAATTATCATGTAAAGAATACTCCTTCCTTGTTGTGTGTGCTGGCTTTCCAAAGGAAGTGCACCCCAGTGATTTTGGAATCTGAGGGGACGTATTTTAAAATATCTGGAAGAAAGCAATGAACTGCCTGGTGAGTGCTTGTTACTTAAGTATTATGGGACATTTAAATAATTTAAATTCAAGCTTACATGGAAAAGACTGCATTTTACTCCTACCTTTAGTTAGTCATAAATCTTTTGTAAACAAACTTTTGCACCTTTATCTCTGTTTTGAAGGAAAACAACAGCTTGTGCATAATTAATCATCTACCAAAATTAACAATGCTCCAAGCTATAATAGATATAAAATTTAATATTCATTTTGCAGGATTCATTCAGTGCTAAGTTGAATGATTTTCAAGACGATAAAAAAAGGCTGATCCTTTCATAAGTCCTTTTTCAATTTCTCAACAAGACATTAATTGTTACCCAACTGAAATCCAAATTGGAACTATTAACTTAAAGCACCATACTAAACACTTGAAAGCAAGAAATTTGAATCAATAGGCAATTTTCCAAATTTACACGATTTGGCTGTCAGAAATTGTTGTAGTTTTGGATCAACATAAGTTTGTGAATAAATGTTTTTTTTTTCAAAACATAATATATAAAATCTTAATACCACTCAAAATTAATTGATATATACCTAAAAAAAACCTAATTTTTTTTAGCATCTTCAAGATCTAATCCTAATATAGCTGACTTGGTAAAAAAAGCTATAAAGCAAGTACTGACTGTTTAATAGTAAATTAAATTAAATGTTAAAAGTTACTCATTTTTATTGTATACTAAAAATAGTTCATAAAAAATTAAGTGAAAATTTTATCAACAATAAAACATAAATATTTATTATATTATTCTTTAATTTTCACGATATACACTTGTATAAAAAATATGTTATTTGCATAAAAAAATCCATAAGCTAATAAGTAACATTTTTTCACCTTTATGTATCTTCTTGTTTGTTGGGAGTGGGATGCATAATGATTTAATTTTAAACAACGGCAATCTTGCCAAAAAGGCTAGCCACCCGTCTTAGAACGTTAACAAAAATATCAACTTGGAAAAAGTAAAATTCCATTTCTTTGTGTTTTGAATAATAATTTATCCCATATTTTTTCATGTAAAATTATATTTCTGCACACTAATTTATTCCTTTTATTTTTAGACTTTGTCTATTTGCACATGATTAACACGCAGTTTTAGTACACAACTCTCTCATCAAATCAACCCTTTTCTATATTTAACAAACTTTGAAAAAGATTATTTTAATTTCAATCATTAAGAAATCCTCAAGATACAATTATAATGCATTATTATTTTCATAGATCAAATAATTTGCCTTACTTCAATTCTTGTTCCAAATTATGTGATGATGCCTTCACTTTACTGTAATAATTTAAGATATAAGTGATCGCCCAAGTATTTACAAAAACAAAATCAAATAAAGGTGTTAGAATAAAATTATAAAGAGTATCCATTTCTAAAGTTCTAGTCGGTTTTATATGTTCTGTTACACCAACAGCTTTTAACTCTTCATAAGATTCAGTAGCTTGATAAAAGTTTGTGTAAGGAAATGATTCTGGGTCATCTTTTTCCATGTCACTCAGCACAGGGAGTGTCAATACAAGTCCACCTTGGGAATAAGTAGGATAATCTTGCTCTAAACCATCCTCAAAATCATTTGTTTCTTCAACATGGTTTGAAGTATCTGTTTTTTCCTCTTCGATCGAGCCTTTTTTCTCTCGAATCTTTTCCGATGCATCATATGTAAAAGGACACATGAAGTAGTCAACACTGGAAGAATCACTGCTAATCCATGCTTTTGCTGTTGTGCTGCAGGGTATGGCATTTGAAACAATTTTACTAGTATCTTCAAAATGCAAGTGACTTTTATCTAACATGCCCAACAAGTCCATATCATTGTAAACATCACGCCATGAATGCAGCTTTTTTTCTTTTATCTCATAATCCTCATCCTGAAATTGGCCCAACCCTAAGACTTCTGCAAAATATTCTTTTTCAAATACTTCCTTTGAAGTGACATACTCTTTTCCATCACTAGTTCTCTCAGAGGAAACCGACTCTTTAGACATAGAATCAAAACTACTTTTCTCAGACAATGATATTGGATCTTTAACAGTTGCAAGAATCTTCCCTATAATATTGATGTTTTCATCTTTTAACTCCTGATCACTTCCTACACTTTCGACAGACTCACCTAACTCAAGGTGTTCAAAATAATCATCAATGGAAGCTGAAACAGAGTCAAGGACAGATGAGAAAAGTGATGCTACATCAACCATATCTTGTATCTCAGCTGAAATCACTTTAGATGATAATGATAGCACGGATGCATTGACAGTACTATTAACAACTTTCAGTTTTTGGTTGATGATTTGATAAATTCTTGACATTTCAATTTCTATAAGTTGTTCTTGTTCAACAGGACTGTTGTTTTTATTACTGAAGTAATCGGAATGAATGTTGGATGGATATAATACAAATGGCCAAATAAAAGTATCAAATGTCTGTTTACGTATTTCCTGAAGGACAAAAAAAAAATGTCATTTTAAAACTGGAAAAAAAAAACACATTTCAAAATTTTAAACAAACTTTTTAAAAAATTTATAATTTTAAAAAACAGTAAATTAATTAAAAATTGTCAAGAACATTTTTAAAAAAATCTGCTTAAGCATTAATATTTTATTTTAGAAGCATCAGAAATATTTAACATGCGTACAATGAAAGGTTTTTCTTTTATCAAAAATATTATTTGCAATAATAAATGATTTTTGTGTATCCCAAAAAAATTATAATAAATGTTATAAACAACGCAAATATGATTTGGCCCTTTAATGAGATTTATACTATAATTGCCACATATGTTGAGGTTGAAATGAAGACCTTTCTCATTGGCTACACCAAATTTTGGCTTTTAAAAGGTAATTTTACCATAATATTAACTTAATTATATAACTTACATTTATATTACATATATAACACTACAAATTCTTTTCAATTTTTTACCTAATGAGAGAAAATTCTTTTGTGTCTTCATATGAATGTTTTGAAAGTAATTGGAATATTCATAAAAAATAAATTGATAGCTTAAAACTGATAAAGTAAGCAAAATATGTTACTTAACTTTTTGTTTAATATATATTTACATAATTTCAAGGACAAAATATTTTATTATTATTTTATCCTATTATTTATTATTTGCACACACACATATATATATCTATTGAGTAAATATATGGTGGAATTTTTTTAACAATGCATCTGTTATGTATGAGTATCAGGCATCATATTCTTGAATTTGATCAAGTGCAGAACTGCATAATTCCCATGCTTCTCCCTATTCCATTAATAATCTTATTAGAAGACAAAATTATTTTGAAAAAGAAAAAAAAAAGTAACAATGCATACCAAATAAATAAGTTATGTAACTACATACAAGTCTAGCTCAGAGGAGACTTTGATTAAAAATCCCAAGGTAAATATCATAATATATATTTTTGTTAGGATTCAATAAAAATTTTCATTTTTGATATCTTGTGTTTTCAAGCTGAAAAAAGAGTTTATTAAAAACTATTGCCATGTCTGTTGTTAATTCAGATACAATAGTATCTCAAATAGTATTTTCTGTCGCATCTTTTCCAAAAAATTTTTAATTTTCCAAATATTGAATTAGGTACGATACATGATCCATTTCTATATAAAATTTTTAATGAAGAAAGAACAGTTAATTAAAGTTACAAATTACAAAACACTGAGCATTCAATTTAAATATCTTGACATACTAAAAATAATAAAGTTGAAGAAAAATGCAACTAATGTTTTGATTCATTATGCATTGATCTATTTATATGAAACTGGCTTTTCAACAGTAATTGCCCTAAAAATGAGATGTGATTGGATCTAGAGGATTACTTACAGCTTGTGATTTCCAATACAGATCCTAACACAGAAACAATTATGAGCTTTTTTTAAGTATACACTTCACACTGAATTTGTACGAGCAGGGCTATTAAAAATTGTTAACTAAAAATTATTTATACTTATATGCATAAAAATCCATTACTTAACAAAATTATGTGTTTTATTCAGATCTCAGAAACATATGCACAAATCCCAGAAAGAATTTCACTTTATAGTTTAAAAAAAGGTGTCTCTATTCAAGGGTCATGACAAAATTTTACACAAATCGGACAGGAAAGGGGGGCGGGGTGAAAATGAAAATAGTTTTGAGTACCACTGGTCTAGATCACATATATAACAGCACTATTATAATTTAAGTTTAATCACTATCTCAATTTCTTTGTACTAACAATTATGGTTTAGGTTCAAACCTTTATTTTTAATCATTTTCTTTTTCTTATGTATGATGTTTTGATATTCTTATCACAATGAATAACTATTTGTTTGAAAACTTTAACACACTAACTTTTATATTTATGAGTTTTCCAACTTTATTGAAAAATCTGCTTTTTGTTAAATTTCAAATAATTAATTACAGTATTGAATAAGATTATAGGAATCATTGTAAGTGGTCTCTGCTATTATTTTAGAGTGATGAAGTACCATTTAATTCCTAGCTTATAATTCCCCACATATAAAAAAACGCTTCTTAATATAAAAAATATTTTTGACATACATATACTGTTCATGCATAAAAAATCTTTAATACACATTTGAAAATCTAAAAGACGACTTGCAAAACTAAATACAAAATTATTAAAGAAATAATTTATTACTGTGAAGTTAAGCTCTGGATATGTTTTAATGCCTTTTCTCATACCCATTTGTCATAACATGTTACAATTGAAATAAACAGTCTCTCCAATAGCATTTCTAGTTGTAAAAAAAAATAGTACACATACCATTAAACTGTTCAATTTCTCATAAGTTTCATTCATAGCATCAATGATTTTTTGAATTTTTCTCATAATTGTATTGTATTTGACTTGAACAGATAGTATCTTTCTCTTATAGTGTTTCATTTTTAGTTCAACCTCTTGTCTTTTTAGGCGAAGACCTATAACTTTCTCTAGTAAATTTTTATTCACATCTGATAAGTTAGTACTTTGAATATCATCTGCACTATCAATATTTTGTTCACTTTCAGAGCTTTCACTACTTGAATGGCCTTAAAAGAGACATGATTTTAAGAAAATGAACACAAATTTCCTTTTGTAATAATCTCATTACATTTTAAAATTAATTTTATATACTTGAAAGCTTGATAAAAAAATGCTTATTTATACACTCTTCTAAAAAAAAAAAATTCCCATCGACAATTTTAAAAGATTTTGCAATCAAAATAGAATCTCTTAAGATATACAAAAAAGTATTTGACAATATTTTTTGCTTTTTTTGGTATGATTTTTCTCTTCCATACTTTTTATACGCTGTAGAATTGCTATTCTTAGAGGAAAACAATAATAAACATAGCTATAATCAAATATCGTGTTATAGTCATCAATTTACCTGATATATTTTTTGTTTTTTACAACTTACATTTTAGTGAAAATTAATACGAATAGTTAAACCTTGCTTAAAGATACAATAGAAAACTTGATAAAATGAAATGCAATAAATCATGATATCCTCAGCATGTTTGTAAATTTATCAAGCAAAAAGAATCTACACTGGTGAAGACAATTAAAGGGACAAATGGATTTTTTGCAATAAAAAAAAGAACTAACAGAAGAAATAAAACTAAACTAGGCCAAAATATCATCCATTATAACACCAATATATGGGAAAACAAAATTCGACACAACCTGCACCTCAAAATAAGGAAACTGGTAATTTGTTCAGCAAAGCAACTAACCGTCAACTTGTCAGTCAGAGAAAAACGTCTAATAGGGAGAATCATCACCTCTAACAGCTGCTCAACTCTCCCATCAGTGTTTCATACTGTTTACCAGGGTTCTTATCAACCCCTGTGGCAACTACATCCACTCTTGCACTGAGGCACTCTTGAGCTCATTGGTGATTGTTTTCAAACTGCAATCAAGCGTCTAAGGACGTACCATACATGTTTGAAGGGATTAAGGTCCTGAGAGGTGGCAACTACATCCACTCTTGCACTGAGGCCCTCTTGAGCTCATTGGTGGTTGTTCTCAAACTGCAATTAAGCATCTAAGGACGTACCATACGTGTTTGAAAGGATTAAGGTCCGGAGACGAGACATCACAGGCCACTCTAAACGTTAAATATTCTTCGATTGGAAATATTCGTCCTTCAACTGAGCCCTGTGTGGGCATGTGTTACAATCTATAAAGATGAAATTTGATCTATATGCTCTGCTGAAAAGTCTGACATAGGGTGCAAGGATCTCTTTTCTGTACCCCCTACCTTTTAGAGTACCTCTATCAAACACATGAAGGTTGGTATGCTGGTCTACCATGATGCCTGCCCAGATCATCAGACCACCTCAACCATAGTAGTCCTTTTCGACAATGTTAGAAAGCCAATATTGACTCCCGGGTTCTCCAGATGAGAACACTTGGGTCTCTGTCCAGACTGAATCACAACTCATCACAGAAGGAAACCAGCCCCCAATTATCGGTGGTTTATAGTCAAAGGTAAGCAGACTACAGGGTGCCCACTTGCATTAAGGGTATCAGGATATGCTCAAAAGAGTAAAATGCCAAACATAAGACTCTTTGTTTATGGGACATATATCTTTAAAAATTTCCAATAAAGCTTAGATTTCTTGTGATCTTAATAAAAATATTCTAATCATTCTGTAGAAATACAAAAATAATTTTTTGGTTCAATTTTTATTTTTTTCCTGTTTAATTTAAGTTGGACGTAATTTTTAAGATTTCACAATACATACTTATGTTCAGGTACCAATTTTTAAAAAAGTATCTCTTAAATATGTAAAATATTTTTTTGCAGATATATATAACAATACAAAAAATGTAGTGAACCTATTTTTTTAGCAAAATATTAAGATAGTTTCTTTAAAAAAATTATAAAACATTGTAATTTTGAAAATTTTTATTTTCTTCCAATTTTTCACACATAAAACTATTTTTTTAAAAACTATGCACTGCTTCGACTTAAAAAAAAACAGGTTCACTGTATACACAGGTATCCTCTATAGAATTATAAAAAATTTGGAACAACTTCATAGTTTTTTTTTAACCCTAAAAGCAAACAATTATGCTTCGGAGAAAAGGTGAAAAAACTAAATATTTGTAAATGTTTGTTTAAATTTTGTCAATTACTTATTTTCAGGTTATTTTATCAACAAACATATAAGTGTTCTTCATTTATATCAGAAAAATATGCACAATTTTTTTAATACTAAAATTGAAAAATCGATTTTTTTTAAATGTGTATGATGTTGGTTCCTTTGAGTCTCTGAGCCAATGTTATCCGTACAATAGATGTTCATGTTGCAAGACATTGAATCGCTCTCGTAGACCTATCCTTTTGGGCAAGAAGTCTCAAATAACAGTCTTGAGCTGACATTGTTGCCCTTAGACCAGGTCAGTGGACCACTCTTTCTGTTTCTGTGAACTGTTTCCAAAGAAAGGGCACCACTTTTCTCAAAACCCTAAAGTTCCTAGAGCAGGATATCCTATGACTGGTCTGCCTTGAGTTTTCCAACTATCTGCCATCTTGTGGCATTGTCTAGGCGATGATGTTTGGCTATATTAATGAAGGGTAACAAAAAAATTTTAAAAAATAAGGATTGGGCTAAGCTATGATGCTTCAAAACTTCCTTACGTTACAAGTTTCAGCGAGCAAAGGAGGTACCTCAACTAAATGCAATCACAGCATCACTACTGCCTTAAGATGTCACAGGCCACTGAATGGCAGAGATATGCTAGCTATATTTTGATATTTTATTTGTATAAAGGCGTTAACTATTTTGTTTATGTTTTTGAAAGAAACCATTCCTTCCTTAAATTGTTTTCACCAGTGTTATTACAATATCAGTTCGTAATAAATATAATCGAAAAACCTTTTTGAAAATATTGTCCAGTACAACAGCATTCAAAGCATCAGCACAAATAATGTTTAAAAGTATAATTAAGAAAATATAACAAAAAATATATTTAAAAATGCAACTTTTACAAAGAAATTTTTCAGATCAAAATTTCAGTTTAGGAATGTCAATTTTTCTCATTGTTTGCTATTTAAAACAAATATATAATTAAAAAACTGCAGAAAATTATACTCATCCAACTTATGGAATTACAATTTGATATTATTAAACAGTAACTAATATTGACATAAATACTAATAAAGTGAATAAAGTTTGAAATCGATACTAGTCTACATATATAAAAATGAATGTGTGTCTGTCTGTACTCGATAGATTCAAAAACCATACATCCAATCGCTGTGAAAATTTGGGAAATTATTAGGTATATCCTTGGGAAGTTTTTTGAAAAAAAATTTTTAAATCAGAGTTGGGGTTCTAGGTGCTCCTGAACAAATATCCCAAAAATATCAAAAAACATTTAATTGTATATTTACAAGCATTACTCAGATAAAGTTCACTCACTGACTAATCACGATATCTCCGGAGCTATTCTACCTACAAACTTGAAATTTGGTAGACGTGTTCCTTTCATAGAGTAGAGATCCGCTAAGAACAGATTTTGCAAAATTTGAACCACAAGGGCGTTACAGGGGGTTAAGAGGCGTTATAAATAATTGTTTCCATTTTTAAACTATTTGACGTACAATCTTGAAATTGGGTAAGCAGATTCCTTTCATAGAGTAGAGATCCACTACAAAATGGGTTTTTTGAAAATACACCCATAAGTGGCATTTTGGAGGCTTAGGAAGCGTTACAAATAATTATTCTCATTTTTAAACTATTAGACGTACAGTCTTGAAATTTGGTAAGAAGATTCCTTCCGTAGAGTAGAGAACTACTACAAAATGGGTTTCATGAAAATCAACCCTTAAGTTTCATTTCAGGGGATTAAGGTGCGCAATAGATAAATATTTCTGTTTTTAAATTGTCTTCCTATCTTAAGTTCTACACTTCCAACATTAAAGTGTGAAAACTAACTAACTAGCAGGGTTATGAACAGTGGATCTTAAAATTAAATAACGGGTGTGGAGGACTTTTCATCAAAGACGAGAATTTCGTAAACAACCATATTTATTGAAGATGATTCAAAAGATGAAATTTACAGTGACATTTTTACAATGAAAAAATAGAGTTGAAAAACATTTTAACTGAGCACCTTGCTCAAAACATGAGTACAGTATAGAGTCAGCTGCTAGCTGAGAAAACACCCAACTGCTACTAATTTCACAGCAGTAGCGATCCGTATTTATACACTAATATAATTTGCATATTGTATCACTTCCACAACAAGCGATGTAAACTATTAAGAAACTCCTGAGTGGCCAGATAGAAACGTGATGTCACAAGCGACAATCGGATCTTTAATACACAGCTACCATCAGCAAAAGCTGTTTCTCAATTCTACTCGTTTTTAACCCCGTTTTCCGGGTTTGTTTACATTTCGTTAATGGCGGCACATTTGAAACGCCCACATCGCTTGCCGTTCAAGTAATACTATATTCCTGGATTACTGACAACATTGGGATGTTATGTAAGTTATCCACAACTTGTCAAACTATGCTTATAATTTAACCATGACATACAACATAAACTATTAAATCTATCTGCTTGAAAATTGGTAGGCATGTTTCTTTCATGGAATAGAGTTCTTCTAACAAAGAGTAAAACAAAAATCAACCCCTAAAGAGGGTTGCGAGGGGTCAAGGGGAGTTATAGAAAAAAATTCCTGTTTATGAATTGTTAGACCCACATATGTGAAATTGGTGAAGCATTTTTTTTTTATTTGTTGTCGTTGAATAGGGATCCACTAAGAATGTATTTGAGGGAAATCAACTCCTGGGGGAGCAAGGGGTTACTGGGGCGTATTGACAAAAAAAAAATCCTTTTTTCGAACTACAGGAACTATAATAATGGAATTTTGTTTGCATTTTTCTTTTGTTGAATTGAAATCCGCTAAGAAAGGTTATTTTGGAGAACGAGTCTCAACGAGATTATGAGGGGTATTGATAATAAAAATTTCGTTTTTGCTCTATTAGATTTAGGCTTGAATTTTGGCTTGCATGTTTATTTTATGGAGTAGAGATCCACCAAAAATTGGTTTTGCAGAAATCCACTTGATTATAGTGTTACGAAAGTGCAAACATCTTTCTATTTCAATTTTAGAGATTATTAGAAAATACAAATTAGTAATTCTGTCCTTTTTTTATCAAGAGGCGAGAGTTACAGGTATAAGTATAATTTTCAATACAATCAAATTATTAATGCTAGGACTTAGATATCAATAATTTATATATATATAAACTGTATATATTTATAAAACATCATAAAATACCCAGGAAAGTGGGTGGCTAATGGCTAGTATCATTATAAAGTTTGTAACAACAGTTATAACCTTTATTGATACACATACAAAAACAGATGATGGTTTTAAATGGAATAAATTAAACTATTTAGAACTTATATGTTCAAATTCGAATCTAATAATCAAAATGACTTGTGAATAAAGTTTAGGAAATTCTGATTGAAAAGTGTAATTATTAATTAAATTGAACTTATTCATTTGTTTCCTCTCTCTATATATTATACATAAATTGTTATGCTTGCAACATAAGTTTATTTATGTAAAGCTTCGAGTTGAAGCGTTCCAGCAAATACACTTTTAGAAGCATTCCTATAATTCATAAATATAAACAGAAAATAGTTATAAAACTTAAGATAACTAGTCAAGATAGAAAAAGGATTAGTGTATATATTATTAGCTAAAGTGTATATATATACACACATCGTATTTCCTCGAATCTAAGCCACACTTTTTTTCCAATGTTAACCTTTCTGAAAATCAGGTGCGGCTTAGAATTGAAGAAAAAGATATTCATTGGATGGTACAACTAGAGCAATTACTGGTTGATGTATGTATTTAAAGGTTTATAATACTGGTAAAATAATTAATTATTCACTTTTATTAGTTCTCATTTTAAATTTATTTTATTTTTGTAAAATTGGATATCAATAAATCCTTTTACACTATTTTTCAGTTTTCACAAAAACTTGTCAAGAATATGAGGCTTAGAATCGACGGCGGCTTAGATTTGAATAAATATGGTAAATATTTAAACTCACGCACAAAATTTTTTTAAAAATTAACACCCATGATAAACATCTTCATATTTCTCTATGTATATTAAAGCAAGCATGCATATAAACATCTAGTATACAATCCTTTATTAATTCAGTGTTATACAATATGTATATTTCAAATTCTAATTTGTTGTACTTGGTCTTTTTTTTAAAAAAAATTTCATAAGTTTTTAAACAGAAAAAAATTATTTGCAATGAAAAATACTATGAAGAAGGAAAAAAACTCACGTAAATGAGATTTTCGATCTTTTTGGACTAATTTTTTCTTGAAGATTTGTTTGAAGTAGCCTTTATGTTTATGGTTTCTTCCAATCATTTTAATAAGTTCATGATACAAATTTATCCAATTTGATTTCTCATGTTGTCGTAAACTTTTTAAGGAAGTCATTTCTTCTTCAATGATAGAAAGCTAATAAGTTTGAAAATAAAACAAAGATACATTTATAGTAAAATCATTAAAAAAAAAATTTTAAATGTTTGTTTAAAATAAAATTCTTAACAAGTAATATAAAAAAATTATTTTAATTACTTTTTATTAAATAGTTACAACAAATATAAATATGTATATATATATATATGACAGAATCACAACATTAAGTGGCAATTAATTTTTATTAATTATCATTAAAGTATTGTATTGTCCTCTAAAACAATTGTATACCTAAAATTTCAGTTTAACTGACTGCTTTGAAATGTGAGAGAAAAAATCTTTTAAAGTTTTAACCCAAGTCGCTAAAAATGAAACAATCATGGCTGTGTCTGTAATTCTTTAAATAATTCATTTCAGTCAATTAATTTTAATTAAATTATTGTATTGTTACCCAAAGCAATGGTGTATAGAATTTTCAGCTTAAATGAGAGCTTTAAAATGTGAGAAAAAAACCTTTTCAAGTTTTGACACATTGCTAAAATGTTCGCTAAATCGCTAAAAATGATGCCAACGTGTCTGTATTTGTAATTCTTTGAATAATAAGTTTTAATCAATTAATTTTTATTAATTATAATTAAATTACTGTATTGCCATCCAAAATAATTCTGTATATAAAATTTCAGCTTAATTGAGTGCTTTATAATGCATTTTATTAATGATTGAAAATTTGAACAAGATAAATAGAGAGAGAGAGTGAGCTAATAGTTGGAATTGAAAAATGGTCACAGAAACTCCTAATAATGGAGGTATCACTTTAAAATAGATTTTCAAAATTATCAAATTTAAAATGAACAATTTCATACAAATAAAAACATTAAATAAAGTTTGCAGTATATATAATAAATGGGGGGGGGGGATATTAAGAGAGTATCTATTTTCTCTAATTAAAATTATGAATATGTTTTAACAGATGCAAAAGGTTGCATAACGTTTTAAAATAGCTAATATGAAATGTTAAAAATATATTTCAGTAAAATGTTATGGAATTTTTTTTTCATTCAAAGATTAGATTAAATTAATAATATAACTCAAGGCTGCACAACTTTAACCTGAAAAGTATCAGTACTTGAATAAATATGTCATATAGGCACATAATTTTTAATACTTTTATAGTTAAAAAATTCTTGAAAGATAGAAAATAACTCACATCATTTTTCTCAGCAGTTAAAAGCTGTTCTAATTCTTGTAGTATTTTAATACATAACTTTTCTTCAGATAAAGTTGATTTCCAAGAGTTCAATTCAATACATTTCATGAGAAATCTATAAAATATTTTAATAAGCGACAAATTTATATGTTTAAGTATTCAAAAATTCAAAAATAATACTGCAAAAACTAAATGCAGAATTAGTGGAATTAATTATTTTCACAAACTTTTAAATAATTTTCAAAATTGCAATTTTTTTTGTCTGTAAGGGGGAAAAAAACCCTAAATTATTTTCAAAGGAAACTATTTGTTTAAAATGAGAAATATTAATAAATATACTCAAATGTTAAAATAATATAAGCCTATAAACTTTAACAGTTTAACACAAGTATGTTTTATAAAAAAAGGTTTTATGTAAAATTCAGCATATGCTTACACATACTCAATAAAAACTATCAGCAAAATATCTTTTTAAAACAAAACAGTTTTTCCTTTATCATTTACACTTTTATTGTTCAAGTAAAATCAAGTATCACTTTCAAAAAATTGCATTTACAGACAAAAAAAATTAAAATAGTTTACTATTTAGCAGAAATATATGTGCCAAGAATTGTACGCCTATTTCCAAAATATGGAAAGCTATATTGGTAAATATAGCTTTCCATATTTTGTGTAAAGTAAAGTGTTCCATACTTCTCTTTAAATACATTTTGGTATTTCATTTTGAGCTTAGAGAACTTTTGATGCAGTTTGAGTTCCATAAAAGAAGTTCAATTACATTATCATCACTTTTCAAACAGAGAAATGAATATTTAGTCAAAATAGCTAAATAATTTGAGATTAAGTTGTGTTATTTATATATAAGTTATAATATACTATTTTCTAAAACATGCTTAAAGTTCAAAAAAAGAAATTTATGAACAAATAATAAAATTACTGTAAATTATTTCCACACTAATATTTAAAATTTGTAAAAAAAATTTCTATAGCTTATACATGAAAGATTTTTATATAATAATTATAGTCAAAGAATTTCATTTTAAGAAAAAAATATTACAAACCTTATTTCATAAAACTTTTTCTCACAATCAATTTTGGGTTTTACAACTTGTAACAATTTATAGAAATTTTTAAATTTTCTTTGGCCCCATTCATTTTTGATAGATATTATCTTGCTGTGATCTTTTCTGATAAAAAAATATATACATATTAAAATCACAAAAAAGGCAGTATGGAAGAATGTACAGTGATAATATATCAAATTCATACAATTGTAAAGTATTTAAAATTTTAATAGTAGTTTTTTAGTATTAAAAGGGAAAACAGTTCATACTATTTTGCTTTAAGTTCATCTACATGGACTCAGTTGAACATATAAGAAATTCTATAAACACAAAGATGTCAAGTTACATACTAAAAATTATTAAGTAAATATATGATGAGCCTAAAATACATTAAGAAAACAAGTTTTCAGAAGAAAATTACAACTTCATTATTTTCTAAATAAAAAACAACCAGTAAACAATAAAAAAATGGTAATATAATTGCTTTAAGTTAATAATATACATCATATGTATAATAATATACACCAATACAGATAATAAATGTTATACAAAGTAAATGTTAAAGATAACATTTTCCACTTAAAGTAATAACCTGCATTCATTAGGTTTTGCACACTCTTCTTTGCTGTTTGCATTCCAATCAATCTATAAAATAGAAAACTACAATCAATAATGTTAATATGTGTATAATAATTTCTATATCAAAAAACAGATTTTTTAATAGTTACCAACTTTTATATAATGCTTCTTTAGCTGAAGATTTTTGTTGCTCTTCATTACAGAAATGTGTATTTTTTTCAAATCCTGTTAAAGTAATGAGTGCAAACATATAGACTTTGCTTCAAAAAGACATACAAAAAACATTTTTTTTTAAATAAAAAACTACTTTTAATTTATCATTGTTTAAAACCATCCTACATTAAATCAGATAAACACACAAATATAATGAATTATGAAACTATAATAATTAAATGGTTGGGCAATATATTTGTGATGTTAACTGTTTGTGTGCATATATATAAATATGTAATACTATACATTGACCAATATTTCATTTTTACTAAACACTTTTACAACATACAGGTTTTTTCTCAGTAAAACAGGATAAACTTCAAAAATATCAACCCTAACAAAGTTTTAAAAACAATGAAGGAAACCAATTTTATTTTGAAAGCAAGAAAGATCCAATAAAATTACCCAGATAGGATGCAAAACAATTTCCATTGTGTTACTTTTTTAAAAACATGCAACAAATCGTTTTGAAATTTCGTTCCGAGAATGTTTAAAAACATTTTACAGTTAACTTATTATAATAAACACAAAAATGCTGCCAATATGAACATTTTCTCTTCTTTTTCAAGGAGGAAATTAGTTCAATTTTCAATTTTATCCATGATTTAACCCTGTTGTTTTGTTCGTATATAATCCCCACATGTAGCGTTCAGGTCAATATGACCCAATTCAGAAAACTAACCTTTCTTACCATAAATGACAGGTGCTATTTAAGAAATGGTTGAAATATTAGAATATAAGTTTAAAAATAGATCTAATAATATAAAGCATCTACACTCACTTCCAAAAGTTAAGCACGAAGATGTAAAATGCAAAAAAATTAACACAAATACTGCTTTGACTGACACAAAATTTGGCAGTAAAGTAGCATATGTATTTATACATAAAACAAAATCAATATTTATATACAGAAATGAAAACAATATTAAATTTTTGTAAGTTATCAGGTAATGTCATACTGGAGACTTAAACAGAATTATGTATAAAGTGAAAATAAACAGCATAAAATGAAAAAAATGACATTAATAGAGTATGTGATCCCCCCTCATCTATATGCAAAGTTTACACCTTCTGACTATGCTTTCAATCAGTGGTCAACCACCGCAGAATTAAGCAATCGCCATTCTTCTTGTAGAGCAGTTTCCAGCTCAATAAGAGTGGCTGGAGGTGGGAAACGTGAAGATACAGCACGGCCGAGAGCATCCCAAAGATTTTCAATGGGATTAAGGTTGGGTGAATATGCTGGCCACGCCATACGCGCAATCCTTTCACTCTCCAGGTAGTCATTGACGATGTCAGCTCTATCAGGACGTGTGTTATGGTCCATTAAAACAAAAGTAGGGCCAACTGCTGCAGCATACAATCTCACAATGGGTTCTAGGACTTCATCTCGATACCAGACAGCCGTCACAGAACTCCGTTCAAAGATGTGCAGGTCAGTGCGGTATCCTAATGAAATCCCTTCCCACGCCATAATGCTTCCACCTCGGAATGTGTGATGTTCGGTGATGTTTTGGGGCTGATTGCGTGTTTTTTGTTTACGCCATATCCTTATACACTTGTCATCTGGCTCCAGAGCAAATCTTGACTCATCAGTAAACATGACATTCCCCCAGTCAGACACAGTCCAATTGCCATATTCCCGGCACTACTTTAATCGTGCCCCTCTTGATTGGGCGGATAGAGGAACACAAACTCGAGGTACCCGGGCATACAGTCCATTCATATGCAATCTTTGGTGTACAGTAGCTGCAGATATAGCCTTACCAATGGACGCTGTAACTATAGATGTCACACGTGTGGAGGTCGCTCTTCAATTCCGCTTGGCTACAATAGCAATATATCGATCTTCCGCGGGGGTTGTAACCCTTGGGCCTACAGGCCTTCGAACAACTGTCTGTGTGGTTTGGAATTGTTTCCATAAATGTGAAATTACAGAATGATGAATGCCGAAGAAAAGAGCAATGTCTGTGATCGACTGTCCTGCTTCAATGTGCCCCACAGCACGCCAGCGCTCAGAATCTTCCATTAATTTTCTGGAAGTCATAGAAACACGTATGTCTTGAAAACAAATTGTACGAAAGTTTTAAACACCTTTTATCAGCACTTACAATCAACTTCTGTAACCCTTCATAAAGCTGGCTTCTTATAAGACTGCCCTTTTTGTATATTTCTTGACATGAAAGCACGATTGGCTCTTACCTAACATATTTGCATACTTCCATCTACCTCTGCAGCGAATTGCATCTTCGTCAATTCTGATTGGCTTCCGGAAATTAGCATTTTCCTCTCCGTGCTTAACTTCTGGAAGTGAGTGTATGAAAATAACAGAAAAATATTCAAAATTAAAACTTACTTTTATTCAATTTGAACAGTTATATCTTACACAAGTTTTGCAAATGTGATTCTTAACTTGTAGCATAACATATTAGTTTTGTTGTCATTGCTAGATAAACAGAGCATGTAACTTGCATGTTTGATACACAATGATGTATTCTCAGCAGATCCCTTTTTCTCTGTATTCATTTCACTATTTTTATTGGGTCCTCACTTTTTGGAAGGTTTGGTCTTGCTTCAATGTATGAAAAAATGAGTGATTTTCCCAGTTCTTCCAAAAATAGCCTTCGTTCAGTCAATTTGTTTTCGTTCCAATAACTGTATATTGAACTCCATAGAACAAATGCATTATATGCAGAAGTATCAAGCATGTTATAGAATACTACCATGGGCCAGTAATTTGTTTTTCTTTTACAAGTGTATGTGTTTAGAAGCTGGATCAAGAGTATTCACAGCCCTTTTAGTAGAATTATAATTTAACAACATTAATGGTTTTTTGTCAGGTCTGTTACTAACTTCTTTGCCACAATGCAAAGTGCTTATACGAATAACATTCTTGCCCTTTTTTGGGATGTAGTTTACAACTACTGTGTCTTCTGTAAAATAAAATAATGAGCTGTGAACTTCTTTATTTGGCATTTTTTCAGGAAGATATAGTTTATTTTTTTAATGGTACCAAGCGTGTCATTTCCGTTTTAGAAGAAGTTGCCCTAAATTGTAAGATGTGAAAAAATTATCGCAAGTAATATTGTGTCCCAAATATTCATAAGTGAGATCACATGCTACTCGTATTCTTTGATTTTTCTCTGGCTTTGACCTTTGTTCTTTTCCAGGGTAAATTTGTGTTTTCAGTACATACAAAGTTTTACTGTCACATAAAGTGCATATTTTGATCCCATATTTAGATGGTTTACTTGGTATATATTGTTTAAAAGAACATTGATCCCGAAATCCTACTAATTGTTCATCTACAGTAATGTTTTCATTAAGATTATATAATTTTGCTAGAGTTTCTATCCACTTTTCCCAAATATCTTGCACTGCAGCTAATTTATCCAATTTTCTTCTCTCTTGATAAGTGGATTTATTATCAGAATGAATAACACTCGACATGCTGCAAAATGATTGGAGGGATATTGATGCACAAAATAAATTTCTGCCAGTATCTTTACCCCATAAGCTTTTTGTTGATTTTTCATATGACTTAAAAACACCAGCTAACAATAATAATCCAATTTATGCTTGATAAGTTTTACTTTTGATATTTTTCCACTTTTTCCATAAACTATTTTTCCTTCAATATTAGTCCTTTTTATGATTCTGTTTTCAATTATAGAATTGAATGCTACCTCAAATGTGCTTTTTACATCTGTCACACTTGTCATTGCATATCTTGTCACCTCTGGAGTTGTTTTTATAATATTAACAGCTGTTGATTGAGAAAAATGTGGCAGCAGATTCAGAGCTTCCACTTTATTTCACGATTCTTGGACTGAATACTCTCTTTATAGTTCATTTGTTGATAATTGGTATCAACATCATTGTCAGAACTTTCAATTTCATCACTTGTATGAATTTCATATTCAGATACTTCTTCTTCGATGTCAGAAGCTTCTATTAGTTTAGCTATATCAGCATAACTCAAACTTATGATTTGCCCTTTTTTCTCCTATTCACAGGTACAACTCCTCTATTGTATATCAGAAAGTGAAATACAGCAGGAATAAAGAAGCTTTGCAATAAAAGCAAAAAGTTTGGTCCCCTGCCAATCGTGTCAACTTTTTGACCTTGCACATGCTCTCTTATGTGACATATACATCATTAAAACAAGTTTTTGAAAATGGATAAATTAGAGAAACCATTGTTATTATTTTCTTTTAATTTATTCCTCACAAAAGTGAACATGTAAGAGTAAAAATAAATGATTTTTTGCAGTGGGTCATTTTAACCTGAACAATAAATACATTAGGTATAAATTGAAAAATAAAATTCCTTCAAAACACAAATATAAACATATTTATATTGTTTATCTACAATGTCAAGAAGTTTCATGAAAATATTCTTTTTCTGTATTTTTTTTAATGAAAGTATACATTTTATTTTGGGTCATATAGACCCGAACAGAACAGCAGGGTTAAGATAAGATTTTTTTTTAAATCCAAAATAAAGGGCAAGAAAACTTTTAGATATTTTGAACTCTTTCTAGCATTTTTTTATCAGATTAAGAAAATATTCAACAAACCTTTTATTGGCAAGATAATATTCAGTAAATAAAATAGGCTTCAATATTTGGTTTGAGTTATGTATCCCAAATTACAACCCAGAATTATTAATACATAGTCAATGGGTTTTGAATTTGAATTTTTGTATTCCAAAATATTTGTGAACAATATTTTTATTCTTAGCAAGAATTGTCATCAACTTAAACAAATAATTTTTTATAAAAATATCATACCAAAGTTCTAGAAGGAAGTACATATGCTTGTTCTGCGATGGATTTTTCATTTTGAAGTGTAACGCTTGAATCTTTCATTCTTTGTACATCATTTACATAAGAATTGAAAAGTTGCCAAAAATTTTGAATCTAGAATAAGAAAAATATACATGGTTAAAAATAGACTTAGTACATCTATATGTATGCACCTATATATATATATGAATACAATAAACTATCTTAGCGATTTGAATACAATCTTAACATTACAGCTTATTATTCATTTTTAATTCTTACCAGATTAAAAATTTTGACTAATAACAATTTTATTTGTTACTATTTATTTATCTGTTAATGTTTATGTACATTAGCTTTTTCTAGTGTTATTTTGATAAAGGTTTTTGGTTTTGACTTTCAATGTCCCCCTTTTGATATATATGTTATGGCCAAAGCCCGAAGTTCGGCCAAATCGCACATTGGCCGGGGGGTGTGGCCAATGTCCTGGAAATGAATAGCGTATATGCGACTTTGGCCGGCCACTTCCCGAAGTGCTCGGAACTCCCTGGCCAATGTTCGATGTGCTGAAGCAAGACTGTTCGGTAGGGGCGCTTTCTACAAGCTAGGAACAGAACATGGTGTTCTCAAACAACTGGACTCCAAAAGTGAGTTTTCCATTTTGCAAGAGAAACTACTAACATTGGCATCTGTGGGTACAGAGGAAAAATCATTACGAACCGTTGCCTCTTCACAATCGCTGACTGGCGGCCAAGGCTACACTCGATGCAGTTGCACTACCAAGTGCTGTGCAATTCGAAATGTCAGAAAAGTTTATCTTGTTGTAACAAGTGATGATACTGATAATTTTCTGTATGAAACTAATTCAGTAGATAATGTGATTATCTTTTTGTTTGTTTGTTTTCTCAAAGGGGGAGGAAATTTTCATAAGAGACCAGGAGGTTTCTGGTACTGTGAGATCCTTACTCATTAAAACTTCTAACTTCAGACTACAGCCCACCTTGGCCTTTGTGCAGAAGGACGATCGTAGGCGCCTAAGAGGGGCGGATACATCAGAAAACTCCTCTGTGGCAGCTATAATGTGATTATCATTAGCATTACGGTATACAAACACCCAAAATTTGCTCATGACCTTTTTCTTCTGACTTTGGCCGATCACCCCATGCCATTTCGTGAACTGGCTGGTCAAACCCCGAAATCAAGGAAAGATCGGACTTTGGCCATTCATTGTGAGGCAATATTCGCTGTTTCGCAATTTGGCCAGCCAATTCGGGAACTGGCTGACTTCGGGCTTTTGTCTGTAACATATACACTGTTCAAAACTAAAAGAAATTTTAGGTTTTTTTCAATTATCTATAGAACTACTGCACAAATTTTAATGAAATTCGGCATGTATATAGGGCTGATATAATGTAAAAAGTAAGCATTCAACAGTTAAAATACACTAACATGATTATGCGTAACACTTATCGAAGTTGAAAGGTATGAAACAGCAGTTGCAGAATATAACAAAAAGAATTGGTTAATAGAAAGTATAGTCCTTTCTTTCAGATAAACAGGCCTCACACCATGATTTTATACTGGAAATAAGGAAATTTATAAGATTCTGTGGCAATTAATCCCACTCATTCAGCAACTCTGTTTTCAGGCTTTGGGTCATTTTCAGAGGGTGTTTGAGAGTTGCAATTTCCCTCTCTAGAGCGTCCCAGGCATGCATATAGCTGAATTGGGCATTAAGTTGATCACCAAGGAATTTTGGGGTGACTGCCTGAAGGTTAGCAGTTAGTAATTATATACCATAATATTCAAGATTGGTTGACAATATGCAAACAAAGTCTTCTTGTGACTATAACTACTTTAAATGAAAATGTTCTTTTTTAAAGTATTTTGAATTATTTCGTAACAAATGCATCATTTGATATTAATTATATTTCTGGTTATTATTATGTTTGTATCTTGCATTTTGCTTTAAACATTGTCTTAAAAGTGTTATTTATGTAGGTAAGTGCATATTCTGTATTTATTATTGTTATAACAAATATTGTAGACCTTTTCTTATCTCACCACACCTACACCACTGGGTAGACCGCAATACCTTGAAAAAATTAGTAGTAGCCTGTACCCTGGAAAAATTTGCTACCCCTGCTCCATAGGGATGAGGTCTGGAGATCTAACAGGCCAATCCATTCTGTGAATATCCTCACTTTCCAGAAATTCATCAATCAGACGAGTTCTATGTTCATTGTGTTGTAATCCATTAAAATAAAAGCTGAGCCAACTGCACCAGTGAAAAGACAAAAATAGTATTCTAAGACCTCATCCCTATGCCTCACAGCAACTAAAAATAAGAGGGTGTAAAAGTAAGTTAGTGGTAAAAATAAAGTTAACAGAATAAGGAAAAATTGGCATAAAAAATGGAGAACTAAAGATAGGGATGCAATTAGAGAAGGTATACATAAATTGATAAAAGATTTTTACTGTAAATGTAATGTTAAATAAATTTAAGTATTATTTATTTGAACTTAAACAAAAAGAAAATAGTAAGTTTTAAGTTTAATAAAAAATGGGATACATGGTTCATTGTGTTTCTCGCATAGTTATTTTTGTAATTATCTTGCTAACAAATTGGATGTAAACACTGTAAAGTAATACTTTAGCTCAGAAATAATAATCTAACTATATAGATAATACTGATAAATTTAACATTAAGAAATTCATTATAAATTGCAAAATGCAATTATCCAATAATTTTTTTTTAAATCTTTAAACCTTTAAATTATGCAAAGTTTTATAAAATCCCTTATGCCAATAATCAGCATAGATTTAATTATACTCAAATATTAAGATTCACATTTTTTAAATCAACTACACAACTATAGGTTCTCAAAAACAGTTTGTTAGTGGTCCTGCTATAAAGATTATGTTTATTTTACTGGCAGATTACATTTTGGAATACACATAAACCAATTTAAGCACTTCTAAATAGTAAAACTTTTTTTTATAATCAGTCAAAATGTAGACAAACATGTTAATAAGATTTTCCTCTTTCAGGAAATGCTTGAAATATAGATGTATTTATTTTTTAGTGTTTTATATTCTATGAAAAAATGTGGACATTTATAATTGTTTTAAATACAGGTCTTTTAGAGTAGTATATGAATTTTAAAATTTTAAGATCTATTGAGTAAATTGTTGGTGATTTTTTTTCATACATAAGATTTGTTATATACTCAGTTAATATTTAATAATATGAGTCTTGGTTTTTTTTTTCAAATCTTACAACATCTCAATTATAGAAATTTCAGTTATTCTTGATATTTCCCATTTTAGTAAACCAAGCTGCAATGGGAGAGGTTTAGTAGCATCAAATTAATTTAACCCCACTTTTCTGTCCAAAACCCATGGTTGCACTTGATTAATTTATAAATTTAAGCTTCTTCATTGTTTACTATTATGTTCGCCATTGGGAATATGAGCTGAGATTATACATTTGCATATTTTATTGTATAATCCTTTTCTTATTTTTTTCCTGAAGTATTTGTGTGTTTCATCTTGATATATATTTAAATATATATATTAGTTGATTCCTCCACTTAAGAAAAAGAAATCTTGAAGAGAATTTTAAAAGGAAAGGTGTATTTTAAGGCAAAGTATCAACACAAGTTTTACTTAATAATGAATACATTTATTGAAACTGAAAAGTGAACAAGTACAACTAAAGGGAAATATTAAAATTTCATTTGTATATACAAGGTAAACAAAAAAGTTCTTGCCGTTTGCGCGTTCCCATTGAATGAAGTGAGAATAAGTATGCAAATTCGTGTATGACGTGATTGAGAAATCGTCAGTGGAGAGTGGGAATATCAGTTGTTATAAATACAGGTCCACTGCTCACATTCATCAATCGGAACTCTTACAGTAGCAAAGCGAAATGGACATATCGAAGGAGCTTGTTCGGGGTTGTTTACTTTATGACTTCAAAGTAGGCTTATCAGCCGCTGCATCAAGTTGCCGAATAGGTCAAGCGTCTGGGGATAGTGCTGTCAATGAACGTACAGCAAGGCATTGGTTTCAAAAATTCAGGTCGGGAGATTTGTCCCTCTGTGATGAAGCTCGAACAGGACGACCACAACCCTTGGATGACGAAGCCCTGCAGGCGGCCATTGAGGAGTACAGTAGTCAAATGTGTGGTGAATTTGCCAGACAATTCAACACTTCCAGTGAAATGGTTAGACTTCATCTACACTGCTTAGGTAAGATGTACAGGCTGAGCAAGTGGGTTCCTCACACGCTGTTGGGAGTCCATAAGCAACAACGAGTGGCAGCCTGTTTATCGTTGCTTTCTCGCCATTGTAGCACATCCATATTCAATTGGGTGCTGACCAGTGACGAGAAGTGGGTCCTGTATGACACACCCAAGCGTTCCAAACTTTGGTTGTCACCCCAGGATACTGTCCCGCACAGCGCAAGACCATCTATGCACCCACGCAAGATTATGCTTTGTGTCTGGTGGACTTGTCGTCAAGTGGTTCACTATGAGTTGCTACCAACAGTCCAAACGGTCACTGCGGACCTGTATTCGCAGCAATTGGAATGTATACAACAGGCATTGCATCAGAAGGAGCCAGCACTGGTTAATCTAAAAGGTGTACTGTTATTGCTTGATAACGCAAGGCCACTTGTTGCACGGGTGGCCAGGAATACAATATAGCGACTTGGTTGGGAGACTTTGTGCCATCCTCCTTACTCACCTGACCTTGCACCATCAGATTACCACCTCTTCCATTCCCTGGACAATCATCTTCATGGTAAATCCTTCACCAATGAAGCAGACGCGTGCCAAACTCTTTGCATACCCCCCCCCCCAAGTCTTACGTCTTACTGCAAGGGAATTGAACAACTGGAGACACTTTGGCAGAATGTGCTGGATGCCGATGGTGATTACTTCAAGGACTAACAACAGGCTACGCTGTTTGTATGTCATGTTCTTTTGGGTCATTAAAAATGGCAGGAACTTTTTTGTTTACCTTGTAATTTCTTCCTCCTTCCTTTATTCTTGTTCAATAGAACATAAAATTAAAGTACAAATTGAATTTTCTTTCCCCTATAATTATTTCAGTATTAAGAACATATTTAAAATTCAATTACATTATAAATCTTTTGAAAATATCTTCTTACTGATCACATACTGATTCAATATATAGATTGACTATTTTTATGCTATTAGTCTATTTTTAGGCCCAGTGGTCGAGTGGTAACGTGTTGCGCTTCCACACCACAAGTTCAGGGTTCTATCCTCGAGCTGGGCAAGGTCGACTCAGCCTTTCATCCCTTCAGTGGGTCGATAAACGAGAACCAAGCTTACTTGGGGACTAAACACTGGGGGTATCGCTTCAGGCTGACCACCTGATCGGAACATCTGCTCATGCACCCCAGCGCCCAATGGTCACGTATACTGAGATGGGCACAGTAGGCCTTGGCCCTCATGGGCTGTTGTGCCACTGAGTTTAGTTTTTTTATTTTTATGCTTTCCTTAACTTCTTAACCCTTTTTTGTATAACAATTTTAAAGCTTCATATGGAAACAAGTAAAATAAAAAAAAATTCCATTCCTATTTGGGTCAACAAAGAAAAAATTTATTTATTTTTTATAAAATAATTATAATTAATATAAATATGTATATACATATGACAGAATCACAATATTAAGTGGCAAAATAGAAAGCGATTTTACTAACAATTTTCCAATTTCCTTTCTATATATGGTGTTGGACTTTCTTTTTGTTGTTACTATTTATTCATCTATAAATCACATTCTCAGAAATTAGGCCATCCCAGGTAGGATTTGAACCCACAATTTTTGGATTAGAAGTGCAAAGTGCTATTCATTGAGCTACAGGGACACAACAAGTGATTTTTCTTTTTACATATTGTTTTGGACTATTATTATTGTTTGTTACTATTTATTCATTAAGTTTGACTAATGAATTAATATTTGAAAAAACTGTATTAACAGCAAATGTTCTCCACTACAAGTTTTAAAAAAATGGATTTGAACTTGAATGGATGAATAGAAAGTATTTTATTAACGATAAAAAATTTGAACAAGATATATATAGGGAGATTGTGAACTAATAGTAGGAATTGAAAAAGACAGCAAACCTACTGAATAAATTAATGTTTTTGATTTTTTTTAATATTAAGTTAGTAGCAATTTACATGAAAATATAAATAAAATACACATTCTAGTATTAAAAATAATATTCAAAATACTTTGCAATATTTTTGCTCAACAATTGTGTGAAAGATCTTAATTAAAGATTATAATCAATGCATTATTAAAACTTTATATCCGACATATATATTCACACAAACTGTTTAAATCTATTTAATATTCACAAAACTTTTTTAATTATTTTAACACATCCTGATATATAAAAACTAATCATAATTGGTCAGGCATGAAAATCATATTTCACAAATAATATTTTAAAAACACTGTACACTGTATAAACTAAATCTCACAAAGAAGTTCTTACATAAATTATAAATAAAGCAACAAACTAAATAAATTTAAAAAATATGAAATGAGAAATATTTTTCACAATTTTAAACATTTATTTAAAGTAACAGTAAATTAAAATTAATGAAATTTAGAAATTAAGGAATCATAATATTCTAAATATGTTTTTAAAAAGGGTAACAAACAAAGAAATGACAAACCGTTGATAAGAATAAAGCAGTTCTTTCATGTTTCTTGGAAAAGGTATTTTTGAGTGAAGGATAAGAATAATCATATTTTCCATCATCTTTAAATCTATACAAATGCTCGCCAATTTCCTTTTCAGTGTTTTTATATGCTTCCTCATTTAAAACAATGTTATGAAGAGCTTCTTCTGTAGCAATGCGCTAGAAAAATTTAGATATAATCAATTTAAAAATAACATTCTAATCAATAAATAATGTAAAAAAATATGAACCTAAAATAAATAATTCCCTTTTGTTATCTATTTTCACCATTTTTTGTAGTTGTGATAGCTGAGTGCTAATGGCTGTGAACTTGTGGCCAGTGTTATTTTTATTGAACAGTGTTTGGCCATAAAAGAACAACCACTAAGAGAAGCTCTTCAAATTAAATCTGGTGAGGCTCAAAGTCCTCCTGTTGGTGTTGTGTTAGAGTTTGAAGAGAGTGAGGTAACAGTTCAGGTGTTGTTCTTGTCATTTGAACATGGTACAAAATTATGAGGTCCATCACCTATAACCCTTGCATAGCTTACAAGTGAGTGATATTAATAAACATTCATTCAATCAATTCACTGAGTTTTAAGTTTAATATATGTAAAAATAAAATGTCGCCAATCTGGTATAGTGGTTAGCGACATTGACTGCTGTGCCGTAGGGCCTGGGTTCGAATCCCAGAGAAGGCATGGATGTTTGTAAATGTATAGTGCCTTCGCGGCATGGGGGTACTCTAAATATCCATCGAGCCGCAAGTCCTCTCGTGAGGTTGGTTGGAAGAGGTAGGAGGCCCCGACCATTCCCAGGGTGTTCTCCCTCAAAATTGGGGTGGAACCAAGCCAAATCATACTGTCACCTGCATGGTGCTCAAAGCTATGGCTAACAACAGGTGTACAATCTAGCCCAATGCCATGATGAATATCGTGGGCCTTGATCTGACTATGTCAGACAGGTGGCATTAGTAACAATAACAACAAAAATAAAATTTATCAGTTGAGCCAATATAATGTTTTAAAAGTCACTAAATAATGCAATAAGACCATTAAAACAAACTCTCAACAAAACTAATATTCACAGAGCATAAGCACTTTTTACTTAATACATTTATTTAAGTATTATGGTTTCAAAAATAAATTTAATTTTAGTAAACACATCCTATTTATCCTGAAAGCTATATGCTCTCAATGAATAATATAATGGGCATAGATAGCACAAGAAATGTTGGATTTAATAAGTCTTCAATTCTAAAATGTTTCCCTAATACATATATTTCACCTACTGCAAAACTGATCAGTTAATTCATCTGAATTAACTGATGGAACTAACATCAGAACATGGCATTTTCTTAAGTTATATTATATGCATGTTAAATATCTTCACAACAAGCCATTTACTATTGCCATTATAAAATCCATAGTTTTTTTTTTCAATTTTATTTCAGAACAAAAGAGTAAAAAATTTTATCAATGGTGCACAGTGTAAAGTTAATATAGAGAAAATTGGTGACAATCCGATGCCTGGAACAAGTATTTCTAAAATATATACTATAATATCTTAGACACAAATATTTTTATCCTAGTACATGGATTTATTCATCAAAATACCTTGTTAAATTTGAAAATTGAATATCTTGCTGTTTCCCCTATTTCTATGAATTTCAAGATTGAGTAGAGATATAGAAAAATAGGGTACTTATACACAATACCATCAATTAATTTTGTCAAACCAAAAGATGTCCCCAAATGCTACAATATGTAGCCAATAGTAAAAACTGTTCCCATGAGCATTTGGACACAGTAATAATAACGATTGGTGACATTTACTGAATCCCCAATGTCTTTATGTTACATGAAATTGGTGTACAGTATACTTGAGAATTAAAAATAGATATTCTTTAAAACAAATATTTTTTTTATTGGACTTTACATAAAAACTTAACAGGAACTAAGAAAATTATGAAAGAACTCGGTAAATATATACAATAATTTTATTTGATTGTATAGATGATAATCCAATCTCCTTTTTCTGAAGCCCTTAAAAAATAAGAAATAGTAAATCACTTCACCAGTTGGAGCTAACAATTCTTTCTTTGGATAAATGAACATTTAACATATTCATTCAAAGAACAGGTTACAAAGCTTTAATAAAACACATTACACAGATATTTCATGCACACTCACTTTTATATCAACATATCCTTAACATAATTTTGTATTTCTGTTGATTTATCATAAACTTAATAGAATTCAAGATATTTTTGAAACTTATTTTGCATTTAACATCAGCACTGATATGACACACAGGCCATTCTAGGTAGTATGACACAAAACTGATATAAGTGCCATTAGTTGATGAAATTTAACATTTAGATCTAACAATATAATGGTCTCCCATATGTTCCTTTGAATAAACTCATCTCAATATGGGCTTAACAAGAGCAATATTCCACAGCTGTATAAAATTGGCTTCACATATTATATCAGTTTTCTTGATGAATTGTATTTGTTTATGATGATTTTGATTTATCTGATGCATTTTTTCTCTTTTACTCTGATTTAAATAAATAAATAATTAACTTTTTGTGTAGTTATCTCAGAAAGCATTTTAAATTATTGGTTTCATAATGACTGAGTGGCACAAGTTTTTGCTCTGTGATTGAAAACATTTGTTTAACCTTTATATTTACCTGTATTGCAATATGTTATAATCATTTGCAATAATTTTCATAGTTACTCTCTTAACCAGATTCACATCCAAGGTAAAACATAAATGCAAAATGATACAACAAGTACACTTATTTCCAGGTTAAATTTACTTCTAAAGAATAAAAATTTTAATTGTTTTCTTTCATTTCAATTCAGGTCAAAATTTAAAATATTTTGATTTAAAAACTTCTACACACACACACACACAAAGCAAAGTACCAAATAAAAATCAAAGGGCCACATATAACTAATACAGGGCCACCGCGTGGGTATTAGGCGCCCTTGTTCAAATTGAAATTTGGCGCCCCTTTATAGGGTTTTGTTGCTCTCTTATAAAGTGCTGCAAATTATATGTGAAATACTCTTTTATAGTATTCAAAATTTGACTTTCGAACTGAAAAGCTTTAAAATTATAATATTAAAACACGATTATCTTATTGTTTTTATTATTTCATAAATTTTGAAAACAATATAAAGATAAAACGTTTTTTAAGTAAAATATAAAAATAAGAAAAAACATATTCAAATATTGATTTTCCTAGCTTTAGAAGCTGCAAACTCTTGTATCAATTCCTTTATATTTAATTTATCCAAAATTATGCTCTCTTTGGATATAATTGACAAGTCCGATATCTCTTCTGCGCCATAGTAGATCACCCGTAGTTTTTTATAACTTCGAGTTTTGAAAAACTTTGTAGTAGCCACCGAAACTGGCAAGGTTAAAGAAATCTGTAAAGCTATTGCAATATTTGGAAATGTATCAGTAAGATTGCTTTCATAAATATAATTTAAAACATCAATAGGAGTCATATCCTCTTTGGTAAAACATTGCAAAGATTTTATTTCTTCGAACAAATTTAATCCATCAACGTCCTTTTCATTAATATTTTTAGTACCCGTTAATTTTTGCTCTAATTATTTACAATGTTTTAAAATTTCATTGTCATTCCAGTTTCTAAATTAGGTATATAGTGTACTACCTTAAAGTAATTGTAATATTCTTTTAATTGACTGAATCTTTCAGTAATTAAAGAAATAGAAGAGTCTGAAATTATGTTGTAAAATTCAGCCTTAAATTTGAGTCTTGGATTGTTGATTGGTTTGTTCATCTTGAAATAGTTTCTTTTTAAACCTGTTTCTCGATTTTGTGGATAATTAGTATCCATCCCCAAACTGTCTGCAATGATACTTGTATTGACAATTGCATGTGCTCATACACTTCATCTGATCAACGATTATTTAGCTGATATAAGATTTTGTAAATTATCAGTCACGATTTGTGAATCACATTTAGTTTTGCATTATTTCATTTACCACATTTACTAAATTTGAAATATCGTGCCAGATGTTAATGGAACAAAGAAATTTAAATGAGGAAACCTTCTGAATTAAATTTTTTGTTTGAATTCTTGATTTCATGTCTCTTGTTTGATCTTCTTGAATATTTATTACGCTCTCAAAATTCCCTTCAAATCGTTTTTCAACAGTCTTAAAGATTGAATTCTACTTTTCTAGCTGGTGTTGGAGAGTGGCTTTAAAGTCAGATTTTCAACATACTGTTGCAAAATAGACCAACGTTTTATGGATGGACGCTCCTGCACTACTCTGAAGGAATTAACTGTTTCGAAGGAAATTTTAGCTGCATAAATTTAGAGAATGGGCAGAGAGGGTGTCCAGTAGTGTTGTCGACAGATTGAAATTCTAAAAAATGTTCATCAATTTGGGTTTCTTATTGGTTTCCTCGTTCTTATAAATTGATCGAATTACAACAGTCAACTGAACGGTAAGACTGACTTCAGGTGTAGTATCCAGAACTAGTGAGTAATATTCTGCTGATTTAATCATTTGTAATAAACTCTTTTTAATTCCTTCTTAAATAATGCTTATAATTTCATTCTGAATTTGATCCCCTGAGTAATGAGCAATGTTCCTCTTTTGAGATGTTTGAATTTTGTGGAGATGTTCAGCGATTATTGGATCAAATTTTGCTATGGTTTCAACCAACTTCAAAAAATCTCCATTATCCCTATGATACAACTCTTTCGAAGGACTTCTAAATACAAGGCATTGCCGAGATAAATATTGAATTAAAGAAAGAAATAACGTTCATAATCGATTCCCAGTAAACATTTCTGCATCATAAAGTCTTTGTTGAGATGCCACAATGGTACACAAATTACGCAAAGGCATTTTGAATTCACTGCATTTTGAGCTATGTTTAAGTTGAGATGTACTGCTTTCATGTATTTTCAAAATGTGGGTTAAATGTGCCCAATCATTAATTCCATCCTTAATAAGCTGTGAATACTTCTCACTGAATAGTTTACATGGGAAGCAAAAAAAACTGCATTTCGGGAATTTGAATATACTAAATAATTTCTAAATATTTTTTCTCAATTTGGTAATGATCTATAATAGAGCAATTCTGAAAACTTTACCTGACACAATTATTTCTCAGAAAATGCTTGGTTATCAAGCTAGAAGGGCCCTTTTCAATTAAATAATCCCTAATTTTTATAGAAATTGTATCGGGTCAGGTAGCTGGATTGTTTAATTCAAAGCCAAAATCTTCGTTTTGAGATATTACGTTATTACCAGGCGAATTTTCTTATCAACATCTAAATTTTCTATTGGTACAATCGTGGCTTCTCCTCTTGATCATATTCTGATAAAATTACATTTTGAGATAAATTTTCATTATGAAATTTCAAACCAGATGTTGATGTTAATGGTCATGGTTCAATTGCTTGTCCGTCTAATCCTATTATGTTTCCAAGATATTTATTTAGAGATCCCACCAGTTTCTGATTAGCTTCCACTCGTTGCAATTTCCTTTTACTATTTTGTGCTCCATTGACTTTTTTCTTTTTTTGAGAACATGTTTCTAAAATATATTTCTTGCACTAAATAAAAAAGTTTAGTTTTCATTCCATATACAAAAAATCTTTCAATATATTATTTGAAAGACCATTTATGTCATTTGCTACTAAATAAAGATTCAGATAAAGAAACTAATTTAATTGAAAATTTAAAAACAATTTTTTTTATTTTGCAGAAAATTTATTTTGAAGAATTTAGTGTGAATTTTTTTCTTCTTTCTGATGATTCAAAAATATTAAAGTAAATTAAACCAAAATATTAATACAAATTACTAAAAAGCATTTGTTATAAGTAATTGTAATATTGAAAACATCTCAGATACATAATAATTATAAACTTTTAATGAAAAAGAGCTATAATTATTAGTAATTTTTGAGAACACGTTTTATTAACACGTTCCGTGTAATAGCGTGAAAACCTCATATCGGCAATCAAATTTTGTTTTACACAAATGAAAAACACCCACAGAAATGAAAACAAAAGCAAAATAAAATTAAATCTCATTTTATTGCTCAGAAAACATAAAACATGCAAAATTGTAAGTGTATAATTTACAACTTTTATTTCAGTAACATTAAATTAAAAAAAACTATAAGTACTATAAATTTTGGCACCCCCTGGCGCCCTTGTGCGGTGAACAATTTTTCCACCCCACGCGGCGGCCCTGAACTAATAATTTTGACCTCTATATATACTCACACATTACATAAAATATTGAAAAATACTGAAACTCAATGTGTTTCAAAAGTAATACAGAATAGAAACATCCATCTACCACATAAGAAACTTACTTCTTTTAATCGCTCTGCTAATTCTTGTTTTCTTTTATTGTATTTCAAAACAATGTCTGAAGCAGCACCATTTTCTGAATAATCAATGATATCCTTGGTAACCAAAGATAATTTTCGTTTTAAATCCTCAATTGTTTTATATTTTCTCTTTTTTTCAGACTTTCTTTCTGAAAGATACAAAACATTGTGTACCGTGACATTTTTTATCCTCTTTCACAGTTTATAGAATATTACAGAATTTTTGCCAAATCAAATATATAATAACAAATTTTTGATCAAAATATACTTTTTAATCATCTGCAACATAAATTAAAGTTAGATACTTTAATAATTTAACCTCTTTGCACTGCAAGTTAAAAATAAGTGAAAAAGTCTGAAGATAAAAAAAAGTTTAGGCAACAATTTTAAACTTAAGATCACATATACATATTTATTTTCAATTTATTAAAATTTTACCAATACTTTCAAAATACCTTAAAGATAAAATTATGTAATCTAATGAAAGTTATATTTTTATATGTGTTGTTGTTGCTTATGCCAGCTGATCGACAGTAACATCAGATCAAGGTCCATGAAATTCATCGCAGCTAAGGGCTAGATTTTTACACCAGTCATTAGCCTTAGCTTTGAGCATCATGCAGGTGACAGTACAATTTTACTCAGTTCCACCCCAATTTTGAGGGAGAATACCCTGGGGGTGGGTAGGGGCCTCCCACCTCTCTTCCTCTTCCACCAGCCTCATGAGAGGACTTATGGCTCAATGACAGTACCCTCATGCAGCAAAGGCAACTATACATTTACAAACATCCATGCCTTCTCCCAGGATTCGAACCCAGTCCCTATGGCACTGCATTCAGCATCGCTAACCACTATACCAGATGGGTGGCATTTTTATATGTAAATGTAACTAATTTTGAGCTCTCTGAAAGTTGTTTCCAAGTCTGGCAAAAATTTTCAAATTTTAAATAAAATTCCTTTTTTTCCCCCACAAATTTCCTGAATTAATTAAAACTTGAAAAAACATTAATTTAAATTTCCTAATTTATCAATAAAGTACTTGAAGCTAAAAGCCTGATCAAGCTGATTGTTAATATCACTTTTGAAGCTATAGGAAAGCTATTGGCAATAGTCCTCAAAATTTTGAATTGCAGACAAGTAATGTGTGTGAGGTCAACACTTTATATATGTATAGCAAGCACTTTTCTCTCTAAACTTCTACATCACACCAACAAGAACTTTGAGTCTCAAAGGATTTAACATTCCACATGAAGGGATACTTCAAATCTAAATAAAACAATGCTACTCACCAACTAGAAGTCTATAACTCCGTCATGATTAGTTTGGAAATGCTCGTTTTACAGTTTAAAATATATTGAAAGCCTTTTTCCAATTGATACAAAATTCTTTGACTTTATGGAATTGAAAAGCTTCAAGAAAATGCTCTCTACTAAAGATTAACTACAGTTGCTTCAAGATGCTTCAGATTCACAAAGGACTATCTGTCCCAGTACAAATCTGGCTAAAATGACTTTGAACACAGTTTCATTCTGTTAATCAAGGAAAACTATATTTCAGAGATTATTTCAATGAGTTTATAAATTCGACAAATTGCCAATGCAAAATAACTTTCAAAGAACTTTTGGACAATATAAGAAAATAAAGTATTGAGAATGAATCAACAGGAAATAAAATATTTTGAGATAAAAATTTTAACAAATTTAAGGAATAATTTTCAAGGGGATTAGCCTTTGTTGTTCAATATTCCATGTAATCAAATCAATCAAATTTTTCTCAAAATAAATATCGCAAACCCTTTGTGTGCCTCACCTTTACTTTGGAACAAAAGATTATAAAGTAAAACCTTAATCAAATTTTAACAATTTTTATTTTTTAAGAAAACAGAAATATAGCTTGAGTTGAGAATATCTAAGTACTTTAAACCTTATTATTAACATATAAGTTTTACCTAAATCATCCTGTAAATTTTCTTTTTCCTCTACTTTTACACCATAAACTTGAAGTGGCTTCTCATGAGAAAGTGTTAAATAAGGTGGCCAATGGCATTCTCTGTAACTGTCTAACTTCTCACCATCATTTTCAACAGAAAACTTTTCGCATTTAATTCTAGACTTGAAACTAAAATTATATATATCACAGCTTTAGAGTATAACTAATATAAATGCTCATGTCATTTATAGTAAGAAGAAAAATAGAATCTAATTTCATAGTTCATTTGTGTGGGTGAAAAAATAAAATTGTAGAAATTTAATACACACCAATCAAAGTACTTTTGCTTGGTCAAAGAAACCGTTACCAAATCTCTTTCAAATCTTTTGTCTAAATCTTTCTGAAGTGCTTTAATTTTTTCTCTGAACACTCTGACTGCAGTAGGACAGCTAGAAACTAGCTGAAAAATAATATATATATATATATACATACATATGTATATAATTCTTAAATTAAAAATTGCAAATAGAGTATGCAAAAAGATGTTGAAGTAGATTTTGTAAGTAGCATCCCCTCATTCCTTAAACTCAAAAGCTTTGAAGCTTTTTCCTTATTTTTGACCATATATATGTGTGTGTGTTTACCCTTTTTTTATAACATAAGAACTAATATATATATTTTTTAAAAAATGCATGCAATAAGATCTTTATTAGGTTTTTCTTTCTTGCTACATAACCTACAAAGCCTAAGAGTTATCTAATGTATATTACTATGGCAATATTACCTTAACCTGTATGTATGAATAATAGTCCTAAATCTGCTTATAAAGTTTTGCTTTTCATCAAAATCTTTATAAGAAAATTAGGGGTTTGTCTCAGGGTATCCTATTAAAAACTCTTTGGCCAACTTCTACTTGAATAGTTTTAAAATAGATCACATTGATAAGGAATCCAACTTTTTTTTACCATTACAGGATTGTTTGATTATTTTTCCAAAGGTAGTGGATTAACAAAAACATCATATTCTACCCTGATATTACTCCCCTTAAATTTTAACTTTATATCAAACAGTTGAAATTCTGAATTTAGATTTACAGATAGTCAATAATTAAGTATTTAGTAATATTTGTGATACAAGCGATTCATTTATATTCAATATAATTAAAATAATTTTTTGGAATAATTTACATATATTTATTTATAGAAATAGTACGTTAATTTTTTTCTTTACTTTGAGAATTAATAATTTAACTACACACAAAATAAACAATATTAAGAAAACTTTGTTTATGTTTGGATCATGATTACTCCATAAATTTTTTTAAAATATTTATATATCCAATCTATTAATCATCTTGTAAATTTTTATTTCAAGTCCACCCCACAAAAATTGGATCAAAGAGTTGGCTTATTAGTGGTTTAGGTGTGAGAGAGAGATGATTAAAGGAACTAGTTTGATATCCTGGGTCTAGGCACCAAATGCTGCTTGGCGTGATAAAGAATCACGCCAAGCAGCGCATGACGTTGGAATGGAATCCAAGATGGCGGCCTAGCAGTAAGAGATCGTCAGGAAAATAATTTTAAAGAACTTTTTAAATACAGCAAATTTTTTTTTCAAATGATGAATATAGGAAGAGATTAAGAATAACAAAGATTAATAAAAAATGAATATCAATATAATCTAAAAAAATATTTACTAATAGTAATATTATGCAATATATAATAAATAATCTGAAAATATAATTTTATGGTAATTATTATACATAATATTATATGGTAATAATTATTATATATTCATACAGTATTATTTAACAATAATTATTTTATATAATAATAATCATAATATAATTTAATAGTAGTTATAAAAAAAGAGTAACCATATCGTATTATAATAAGAAGCGTACATAAGAATACTCATTTAACATTAATTATAAATAACATAATTATAAATAAATTACAAAAAAATAATTATGAATAAAAACATCATAATAAATAAATAACATAATAATACTTATAAATAAATAACTTAATTATAAATAACATATTTGATAATTATACAATTAAAAACAATTACAAATAATGAATATTATATGATAATCAAATATAGTAATAATTGAATTTTTATATTATATTGTTGATAAACTAATTACTTAATGTTATTAAAATTAATAATGAATATCAAATAAAAAGTAGTGAAAACGGGCAATGTTCCAAAAACTGTTCCTTCAACGAATTTCATCGAACAAGGAACGTTAAAAAAACATTTTTAAAATTTAATATAACATGAAAACGGACAATATATATTTATAGCAAAAAAAAGTACAGTACTCATTTTTTTTAAAAAAAATATCCTACTACTCATTTATTATATTAGAAATATCCATATTCGAAAATATCACAAAATAAAACAGAAGACTGTTTTATTTTGCAAGATAGAGCAAATGCAATTAAAATGCTTAAATTGTTAAAGAAATCGAATTAAAATCATCTGAAATTAATAGGGTTACCATGAGAAAAAGCCAATAAAAATTATTTCTAATATACGTTATCCCCATGGCAACCACATTGCCAGATGTTAAAAATATCAAGGTAACCATATTGTAATGTTATCGCGCATCTTAGCGAACATAAACAACTTAGCGTATAGAACCAGAATATCAAACTAGCATCTGATTAAAATAAGTTTTATCACAATTTATACTTCAGATACACATTTTGAAACATTTTATCACTAATAAATGTCAGTATTTCACACAATCAATCAACTACAGTAAACCAGGTACCATCATCTTAGCATTTTTATGACATCTTGGTAATAGCAACTTTTCCTGTATTTAAGATCCACATTTTTCCTTAATTGATAATAGCTTTGCACTCCTTTCCTAACTTTCCTTCTTTTAAAATACTTTTCTAAATTTTTATCCATTTTTCAGATATTTTTCAAATTTTATTTGGTTTGCTTCCCATTCGATTATTTTGAAGTTTTGCTTATAGTTATCTTTCCTTAACCTACTGAATCACAAAGAATGAAGATTAGTACCATAAAACTAGTTTAACTTTGCTTATTTGGTCCAAAGTCTGAAACTGCTTTTTGCCTTGCTAGACTCCATTATTTATTTATTTTCACTGCCCTTTTCTACTACTTTTCACATATTTATTTAGTTGATTTGATGGGGGGAGGGGGTGATAATTTTTTTCCATAGATTCAAAAACATCACTACTTTTGAGCTTAAAAAAGTCCAGCAAATAGGATTGTGTTCGTTCTCTCCATAAATATTCTATCAAAGCAATACAGATTTGTGTAGAAAAATAGGCGGAAAAAAATCAATAGAGAAAAGGGATGGGGGGGGGGGACATAAAAATAATGAAAAAGAATACCTCTATATTTAATTTCAAATGCTCTGGGATGTTCTCAATCTTTTTAAGACTAACCCTGCATTCTTCCATGTAAGCATCATACTCTTCTTTAAAAGATATGTATTTACTTTTAATTTTTTCTAATCTAAGCATTATCTGCTTTTTTGATTCATTGTACTTTTCAGACAATTCTAATTGCAAAGCTTCCTCTAGAGACAATACTTCAGTAAAATTACTAGTACATGGTGGAAATTTATCAGAACTTTTCTGAAATATAAAATACATAATGAAATTTGATACATAAATCAAATTACAATGAAAGAAAAAGCTAAATACAAATGTCTTAATTTTTTTTTTTTTTTTGCCAGAAAAGGAAAATATGTAAAAGAATATTCTAATAGATTGTAATTATAGCAGAAAAACCAGATTTTAAAAACAAATTTTTCAGTAGAAGGCAAAATAAAAAAAAATCCATTTATTACAAATTATACTATTTGTGTTAAAATTTTTCAATTTAATTTTTCTTAAATGTGACTGGTGCTTAACTACAAAATAGCATCTTACTTTCAGCCAAAGACAAATTTTCTAAAGATCAATGTTCTTTAAATTAAAAATTTTAATGTACTAAAGTGTTCACATATCTAGTAATTATAAAAAATACACCTTACAAAAAAAAATCTTTTATAAAAACTTTATAAAATTTTTTTTTAAATTTACATTTTCCTTCTCTTTTACAAAAAATTTTTAAAAAAATGAAGATAAATGGATTTAGGTTAACATATACAATTCAATATTATTCCAAAACAGATTAATAGTTATCATCACGCCACAGATCCTGGGTTCAAACCCTGGGTTGGGCAGGTCGACTCAGCCTTTCCTCCCTTCAGTGGGTCGATAAATGAGCACAAAGCTTGTTTGAGCACAAAACACTGAGGGTTTCGCGTCAGACTGTCCCGAACATCTGCTCGTGCACCTCAATGCGCAAGGTCAGGAAAACTGAGACAGGCACAGTAGATCTTGGCCCTCATGGGCTGTTGCATCACTGGGTTTAGTTTAATAGTTATTATGTTACATATTGAATTAAAGGGGGGGGGTACTATTTCATTGTACTTTTTCCTTCCAAAACAAATAAAACATATTTTACAAACTGTTTGTTCAAAGTGGATTATTATATTTATCATATAAAAGTATTAAAGCAACTAAAAGATATTGTTTTAAAAATTAGAAATTGTAATACTGTATTGTCTCCCTGTTTTACTGAATCATTTATCCTTTGCAAAATATAAATGAGGGCATTTAACTAAAAGTGGGAGACAATATAACATTACGGCCTTTATTTGGCATATTAAGAATGGTTTAAAGACTCATATGAGCTGTATATTTAAATACACTAACTCCATTTTTAAAAGGCAGGCATATTCGATATATGAAATGTTTTTCTCGTAATTTAAAATTTTAAAAATATATAGAATGTGAAGTTAAATTATAGTCAGTATATTTACAAAGAGTTGAATGTATAATATTTGGTGAATAAAAGTGATTTAAGTCAAATAAAGGAATAAGATGAATATTTTGACCTTACATTGGCTTCATAATAAAACAATATTTCTTTCTACTGTTTGTCATCAAAAACTGTATTTTCATATTTTTTTCTACATGTTTTCATTTAACTGCTGTTTTCAGAAAGCATTATTTGTAAAAAATTATAACAGCAATTACACTTAAAAAGTATCACCTGTAAATTATTTAAAGTTTTAATTTGATATTTAAGAAATACAAAAGAAAAATTTTCTACATTTATAAATGCAGGTATAACTCTGTAATCAATCAAGTCTTTAAATCCAGCCATATTGAGTTTAAATTCAATTTCGTTCATGTCCTGTCCTCCTTTTGAAAGTAAACTGCAAAGACATTTTCTTTAATTTAAAACTAATATTCTTTATTTCTTATTTACATTCTAAGAAAAACATTAAAAGTTTCAAGAAATATTAAAAATGAAATTATATTTTTTTATGTGTAACAAAATATGTAATAATCCCTTTAAAATTTTGAAAATTCACTCCTTTTTTTGTTTTCTTTTAAAAGTTAATAAAAGCTATAAAATAAATATATAAATACGTAAAGTAATGCATAGCATACATACATTTTTTTGTACATTTTTGTTAACTCTCAACATACGTAAAATTTTTTAAAAATACAAAAAAAAAAAAAAATCTCTCTTTGGTATTTTATTTCTATAGCAATTATAGTCTATTATTTACAATTTATTTTGAATATTTTATGATTAGCTGAGAATAAGTTTTAAATTAGCTACAAATTTAAATGCATATTTTAATTTAACAGAATTTTTTTTTTGTGAAAAACTGAAATACAAAATTTGAGATATGATAAATAATTAAAACATATATTTCAATTCCTAAATACATTCCCATAGCACACCAAATAAAAATTGCTAGGAACTTGATTCATACGTTTGTATATTAGCATTGATATTAATAGTAAATAAAATTCAATATATATGAAATACAATATAAGAACACAAAATATTTTTAAATTTAAAATATAAATGGCAAAAATAGTTAATAAATTAATAATAGCTGGAATATTTTATTAAAAATTCCAGCTATTATTAATTTATTAACTATTTTTACCATTAAAACCAAACTAATGCATATATAATAAATTTTTTTAGGTTTATATGTTCAAAATTGTGGTTAACAAATCACTAAGCTTAATTAACAATTACTTTAATTGCATCTTCAAAAAGCATTTTAACTATATATATAAATAAATTATTGTAAGTATTAAGAAAATGCAGTGAACCACACTTAAGGAATAGATTTCTTGTGTGGTGCCTTTCATATTCTGATAAAAAAAAAACTAATATACAGCTGATTTGCAGGGGAATAAAATGACATCTCTCATACATATATGTTAAGGATAAGGTTAGGGCTTGAACTAACAGAGGTTGGAAAGCCAGAAAACTTAAATGAGCCTCCAACAGATCTTATATGGCTACAGTGTTGTTTTCTTTGACAGTTAATGTATCCAGAGGCAATAATTTTAGTTATAGCTAACTAAGAAAGAATATAGTGTGGCATGGCCAAATCCATTGCCCACTGAAAATTCAGAATGAAAAGATATAGACATATCTCAGATGGTCATGACAATGAGTATTAATACAACTGTATCCATGAACATTTAATTAATGAGTGATATTAGCAATGAAACTTTAACATCAATTTCTATTATAAACTCTGCAACAAGTTAACATTTCTATTATAAGTGCAACAAGCACAAATAAATTTTTTTTTTATTTTAAACATCAGTGTTGTAAATAAACCAGTTGTAAACAGAATTATGGTATCTGTTCAATAAACATGGTCCACTCAACTTGAACAAAATGGTAAAAAAAATTCGAAATTGAAAGTTGTTTAATTACGAGGGCATTTCGAAAAGTAAAACTACAATGGCTCGTATTCCTTAAAAAAAAAACATTTATATAGAAAACGTCAGTTACATCTTATTAACTGGATTATTTATTATTTTTCGACATAATCACCCCCATTATCCAAACATTTGTTAAGTCGGTGCACAAGCTTTTGAATCCCACAGTTATAGAAGGTTGCCCCCTGTTGTCGGAACCCTATTTCAACTTCATCTTTGATCTCATCATCGTCGTGGAATGATTTTCCACCAAGATGTGACTTCAGGTAATGGAATAAATGGAAGTCGCTGGGCACAAGGTCCAGGCTGTATGGCGGATGGTCCAATACTTCCCATTTGAATTGTTTGAGTAGTGCTTTGGTTATGAGCGCTATGTGAGGCCGGGTGTTGTCATGAAGCAAGCGGACTCCATTTGTCAGCATTCCCCTGCGTTTGTTTTGAATTGCCCTTCGAAGATGTTTCAAAGTCTGGCAATATGCAGCAGCATTAATTGTTGTTCCAGGAGGCATAAATTCCAACAGAAGAATGCCTTGTCTGTCCCAAAAAACAGAAGCCATGATTTTTTTTGCTAAAATCGAAGTTTTGCATTTCTTGGCTTTTGGTGAATTCAAATGGCGCCATTGCATTGATTGTTGCTTGGATTCAGGTATATGGTGATAAACCCACGTCTCGTCACCTGTCACAATGTGATCAAGGAACTCATCACCTGCTTCTGCATAGCATTTGAGGAAGTCGAGTGCAAAGCCCATCCCTTTCTTTTTGTTTTCTTCCGTTAACAGTTTTGGAACTCAGCGCGCACACAATTTCCTGTACCCTAACTTGACAGTCACAACTCCATAAAGAGTTGTCGTTCCCACTTCCGGTATGATCTGATGCAATTCTTTGAATTTGAGACGTCTATCGCACGAATTGCTTCCTCCATTCTCTGAAGAAGGGCATCAGAGATCACAGATGGCCGACCTGTTCTTTGTTCCTCATGAACATCGGTCCTACCTTCAGAGAAATGACGACACCATTTCGTTACATTTTGTCGATTCATAATGTTCCCATAAACAGAAACAATTTCTTTGTGAATATCCTCTGGTCGCTGACCCTTTGCATGAAGAAAACGTATTACGAAGCGCCCTTCACATTTGGTGGAATTCTGAATTGGCACGGCCATTTTAAACATGGCCTACTCCAACCAGAAATGCCGAACAACCGCAAGGAGAAAGCTAACAATTCAAGGTTAACACCTGTGTTGCCAACTTGCTTACCAAAACTTTTTTTTTCTTCTGGCGTACGGTGTATCTTTACTTTTCAAAATGCCCTCATATAATAAATATACAGATTATTTTTTTACATGCGTATATATATATTATAACCAAAATAATATATTTCAACTAATATACATACCTTCCATCAGGAGAAATACATATGTAGTCAACAATATCTAGGCCAAATTCATCTGCTTCTATCTTCTTGAAGTTATGACCAGAAGATGGATCAAATGGTTCTTTTAAATTACAAATATGTAAGGTTCTATCTTCAGGCCCCATTAATAAAAAATTTCCACAAGAACTAAAAATGTTAGGAAGTGAAATTGTTTACATCAAAAAGTACATAAAATAATACAAATAAAATACATGTTTAACATTTTTCAAAAATTAAAGTTAATTATACTTTTAAATTATTGATAACTTTTCAAAAAACATTGCATATCCTAATAAAAACAAAATCAGTTTAAACAAATTACGGTAATAAGTTAAATATATAAGAAATAGAAAAGTAGATGTTAATGAAGATTTTTTAAAAATACTGAAGAAAAGTTTTTAATTTCATAAGCCAAATAAAAAGATGATATAAGAACTGAAAAATTTATCATAATTAGAATACTTAATTTAGGCAGGATAAAAAATTTTAATATATGTTTAATACATTGCAATTTCATAAGCCAAATAAAAAGATATAAGAACTGAAAAATTTATCATAATTAGAATACTTAATTTAGGCAGGATAAAAAATTTTAATTAATGTTTAATACATTGCAAATAAATAAAAATATTTAAAAGTAGAGAAATAAGATGAAAGTATTTCAATCTATTTTAGTACTTAGCAATTTTCTATATCAATAATGTCTATATTGGGTAGTCTTAACAAATTCGATAAATTTTTATGAATACAAACTATAATAATCAACCTATGCATGAACCTCAAATTTTGATTACACATGAATTAGCCCAATTGAAATTTAACCAATATAATTTGCTGATCAGTATACTATTTTTCTTTTAATAAGAGTTTTTTCTTCTTTTTATGAATATGAATCATATTGAGATTATACAGTTTAAAGGTAAATGAGAAAGAAAGTATTTAAATTTTTTACATTGACACAAGATTTTCTTTATCTGACAACACAAGAGCTATTGATGACAAACATTATAATTTTGGAACATGATCAAATGGTCCATCAAGGACTTAGTCAAACTCAAGGACATCTGAGGAAGAAAAGACATGCTACTCTCCAAATTTCCGCATATTACCAATGATTCCTTTTTTCAGAAGCATGGAATTTAAAAAATGGGAATACTTGCATTCTATAAAGCTGTACTTCTCAAGCAACTAACATTAGTGAAATATGTTTTCTCACACTACAAACAAAGCATACAAATATGGGTTCAAAACAGACTTGAAAATAAAGATATCTTCTATACAATAGTTACTTTGCTTTTCTTATAATTGTACAAAAGAATAAATATTAATAAATTTTTGTAAAGAAGTACTGGGATTAACATTGGTACATACATATCAACCTCTAGCCATTGGTATGAAAAATAGCAAATGAACAAATTTTTTTGTTTATGCAGAAAAATGTTTAGCAATTGTCTCTTGGATATCAAATTGGTTGCCATGATTCATAAACTCTTCTGCATGGGTTTTAAAAGTAAATACCTTATGTAAGTACTTTATCTCACCATCACATCTTTCAATTGATGTTGTTCATGTCAATTGATCTGTCGATTGTTGCAATGAAAGAAATGATTTTCCTGAATTTACAAACTCATCAGTGTAATGAAAATGTTTTCAGAGTTTAAGAAAAACAAACATTTTTTTATGATGTACTTTACATTGCATATATTTTTAAAAAATGTAAATTAATTAAAAGAAATTTTTTTAAAATTTTATTGAAATACTTACCTAAAATTCATTGAAAGGATGGGAACCATCTCTGAAGTCTCAATCTCTAATGCTCTAAGTGGGATAAAATCAATTGGTTGATTTTGAAATTTTTTAACGAATTCAAATTCAAAAAGATATCCTGTATCATTTTTACCCTAAAATTGTACCACAAGACAAATTGATTTTAGATAATGCATGAAAATTTTTTATTAGAATTGTAAATAATGAAAAAGCTTATTTTATTCATTGTTTTAAATTTAAAAAATCATCTTTAAATAAAAATTCCAAATGTATGCATTGCATTCACAAAATATTACAATGTCCATTTTTATTTAAAAGATTACTTTCACTATTTTACTTGAAATGAGGGTTTCAAATAATTGCTTTATCTAAAATTAGTATTATTTGTCTAACTAAAATCAGTGTTTCAGATTCTGAAGAATCCAATATTAATATAAATCCAATATAAAAGGCAAGAGTTATCAGAAAAAAATAATAAAATCAATGAAAATACAACACACAAATTAGTGTTGCCAAATACTCAACAAAAACATAGAAATTTAGCAACATGTTAAAATATTAAACAAATTCAATTAAAGAATGTAATTAAAGGCATACTGAATATATTGGGGTTTTTTTACAAGATAAATATCATAAACATGCTTCATGCAGAGTCATAAAAAAATGGGTTATCCTTAATTACTTTTCCAATTTTCATCAGCTGAATAAAATTGGCATTAATATTAATGACCCAAAGAGAATTAAATCAGAGGTCCACATTGATGTAAATGATTCAAATTCTTTTTCTATATACTGTGCAGTAAATGAATCAAGAAATGAACTTTAGAAACAAGCCCATAGCTCTTTAACAGAAAAATCAGAAATAACACTTCAACAAAGTAATTTCTAAACACTAAATGTTAATTTTTAACAATTAGCTATCTGAAGGAGTTGCCTGAAAATTTGGAATTGAGATTTAGGACATGCAAAATTACAAATTTTAAAATATCACAATTTACTTTTTTATAATTTTATTTAATAAGTTATGTATATAGGATATTCCGTTCAACTATCTTTGTAAAAGGTTGGATTATATCCCTTTCCAGAGGACTGCAACTTTAATTAAAACCGCATTCCAGATCAAAGCCAGCTGGCGGGCTTACGAGATGCAGACACAAATAATATTCCGTCAGAGGCCCACTAACCACACACTGAAGAAATCGTAGCGCTTTTGCCTGTCTACACTTGCTTGCTCATAAACAGGCAGTCAGTTTCAGTCACATCACATAATGAGCTTTCTTTAGATTTCTAACGTCCTCCTAGAGGGTATCATCTAACTTTCTATTTCTTTACTATCTTTTGCATGTTTAATTCCTATTACCCTGTAAATACTCCCACCTGTAAACTTTTCCCTATAACTGCAATAAATTCTTTCCTTTTCAAGAAGTCTCTTTGTTTGAATTATTGTGTTCAATTTATTCAAACTTAAAACGAGTAAATTTTTTAAAAAACCTCAACACCTCGCCATTTAAATCCCACTATCTGAAGATTCTAACTTTTGGGGAGATTTTGGTTACATTCCCACATATATATTTTTAATAATAATAAAAAAATACTAATTTTTTTTCAATTATCTTAGATCTTTAAAACTGGGTAGAGGGATTATTAATTGATCCCACAAAATTTGTTTGAAAAATTTGACATATTTTGAAAAATATTAAGTTCGTCAATTCAAAAGTCTATTTATTGTATATTGTTTCGTTTTAGATGATCCTTTTTCACACAATACACATTAAAGGTGTTATTTCCTAAACTCATAAAACTCAAAAACATTTTCAAAACAGTTTTATGGAATTTTAAATTAAGGTTATAACCTGCACTCAAAGAAAATCTACGGTGGTTAGCTTAAATCAATCTTTATTCGCCATTTTTTATTCCAACTCTTTTTTACATTCAGAATTCAGTACAGTTACAATACATCAAAACAGTCAAATAATCAACAATAATGAGATGTTTGTGTGCGTGGCTATTTACATCCGCTTTCATCAATGAGCTGGCAGGCCAACTGGCTAAGTGTTCACATGGTTAATAGAGTGCGCACTATTGTGTCTTTTTGCCATTCCTTACACACCCCTCTGATTCCTAAACATCGTCCTTGATGAGGGACGAGCAGAATTGTCTTTCCAATGTCTTCCCTTTTTCTGAGAGGCATCACTGGAGTGGCTTAGCTTTGTTAAGCCAGTCACCCTTCAATTTGTTCTTGGCGAACTTCTTTAAGTGAACATCTGAGAAAATAGATGAAAACAGCAAGTATGTTACAATCTGCTTTTACTTGTTCTGATGTGGGTCTCGCCAATAAGTCAACAATAAATTTCGATTTTCCATGAATGTAGTCAATAGTTAGCTTCTCCCCCTTCTTCGAAGATGGAGTGATGTTTTTTACGTTTCTACCAATATGTAATTATAATACTAAACAGAAAATATCAACCTCAGTGACGCTCTGGCATCATGCATGAATGAAAGAGTCAGCAAAAAAGCGAAAAATATCGATGATAATCGAGGATACACCAATTCTACAAAAGAAGCAGCGAGCACTGTATTCTGAGTTCCAAGTAAAATTCAATAAAAAGTCAAAATGGAAAAGTAAACAAAATAACTTAGCGGGTGCTCCGTGAAGACGAATGCAATCCAAAGTTTCTAATTTCCCAGTAGGAAATATACAATCCAAATTTTCTAGCAATACAAAAATTTCTTCGTAGCCGGCAGCTACAGTTTAGGAAAATACTTTAAAATTCTTTATGAATTAGTTGTTCAGAAATTGACTAGATAATTTTACATTGGGCGCCATTTCCCGGTAGGAATTATTCATCAGCAAAGAGAACAGTCACCTGTTGATCCATGCTTTGATTTCCATGATCTCTGCCCCCATTAGAAACAGACTCTCCTGTTCTCAGAACTGATAGAGACGCAAACAACAAGTCTTTTTACAAATGTTGGGCGCCATTTGCAGGTGAGCCGAATTTTCCCAAACTAATAATCAAATAATCAACAATAAAACTAACAATCAAATAATCAACAATAACGAGATGTTTGCGCGAGTAGCTATTTACATCTGCTTTCCCCAACGAGCTGGTAGGCCAACTGGCTAAGTGTTCACGAGGTTAATAGAGTGTCTTGTTGCCATTTGTTACAAAGTTAATTTAAACATAAGAAATCAAATAAGTAAAAAAAAATGGATTCTGTAATGGAACAATTATTTTTCGGGAGTTAGTTAACTCTCTGTAGCTTAGTGTAGACTGCGGCAACACACCATTTGACTGCCTGCCAAATTCATAGAATTGATTTTATAACCTAACTATGCACTGTAGTCAGCAGTCTACACTCAGAGCTAATGAACAAGGACCAAAGAAAACTAGACAGCAGCATTGCCAAAAAATTGAAATTGATTACTTGATTATCAAAATTTACAAAAAGTGCTTGGTGCAAGTGTTTTAAAAAAATAATAAAATATGGTTCAAAATTGCATCAGAAACTTCCAACTATCTTAACATATGCTGCCATACTATAGATTTTTTGTGACCTCTTACCTTCAAGGTAACACTCCTTATTTTTGTAATGCTTTTCAAAAAGTATTAAAATTTTTTTTAAAAAAACCCATAAATGCATCCAATTCTATTATTATTTTTTGTGATATTATCTCAAATTCCTCTTCCGAAAAATCAATTCAAAGTTTTAAATACCGGTTTTTTGGTATATTTCCTAGAAAATTTTAAAATTGTTTCTCATATGTTCAGGGATCACGAACATAGCAAAATATTATACGTCTTTGTGTTTATGTTACAGTGTTAATTATTGCACCATTATTAAAATAACTCATTACATCCATCATCTGATTTTTTCATTGCCAGATACAACAGGATAACAGACTATTAATCTGAACTTAAAAATGTAGACTTAAATTATTTCTCTGACAAAAAGAACTAAATACATTACTCCTAACTAAGTTCTCATTGAAAGAGGAATAACATATCCAAGCTCATCAGCCTTCCTTCATCCATCCATCAGCACCTGTTACTAAAATGTTTTCCAAATGGGCGAAATTAATTAGACTGTGAATACAAAGTTGCGGCGAAATTAATTAGACTGTGAATACAAAGTTGCATCGTACAATCAAGAGAAGTTATAAAATATCTGAATCATCCAAGGCCAAAACTATCCTATTACAGCTCAGAGCGATACTGCACAGTATTCATAGTCTAGTATTCATATCTGAGAAACCAAGGTTGTACTAGTGAAGAAAATGCGAAAAATTTCGATATTTTCTAAATTGGTGAGTTTGTTATTCATATTGTATCATACTTTTCGATTCAAAATGTGTTTTTCAAATTTATTATATATATATATATATTCATAAATAATAACCCATAATAACGAATAAGAATAACTTTAAAGAACATAAAAAAATCAGTTGATAATACTTTGGTTTGGTTTCATTATTTATATGATGAAAAGGATATGATGGCACAATGTAAAAAATGTTCTAGAGTTAAGAAGAAAGGAGACTAAATAATACAAATTTGATCAAGTTTATAGTAAATTTTTTAAAAATCTTTTACCTACAAGCCAATCCCCATTCAGAAGAATTCAGTACAGTTACCGAAGATGATGATGACATTAATGTAAATAATGAAAAGGAACTGTCTCTTAAACAAAAATTAGAATTAGCAATAACTAAAAAAATTTTAACAAACCAAAACACATATCCAAAACCATCCGATGAGAAATCGATTTATTTGAAGATGAGAGAGTTTAAAGGTAAATACTTGGAAAAAGTATCCTGTGCATTGTTAACATAACCACCAACTAGCGTAGATGCTGAAAGAGTGTTTTTGACAGCTGGTAATTTGTGTACAAAATTATAATCTATACTTAATAAGAGTACAATTGGTGCATTATGTTTTTTAAGAATACTTTTCAAACATTTAATTTTTAAAACATTAAGAATATTTGAAATAGTACCACAAACTACGAGTAGTGAAATTTGCACTTTTTTGTGATTTAAATAAATGAGATGTTCCTTTATTTATTTATTTATTTTTTTTTGTGATTCTTTATATACTGTTAGAATTTATGAGTTACTAATTATTTCTTGTGATATTTACACTCTTTAATAAAACTGACAAGTAAAACAAAAAAAACACCTGTGCTTTCTTTCTTTTTCTTAAATTTCTAATACTGGTATTAAAACCGGTATCCTGGTATTAAGTTCTAAGAAATACCAAATACCGGTATTGAACTTTTGGTCCGATATTGCAATCCCTAACTACCAGCTGTGATAAAAATTGCAAAAGTTATTAAATGAAGCATTTTTTTTTAAAGAATACTATACATCATTTCAATTTAAAATATTCAACACATAAAATTAAAGAGAGAAACAGGCAAGAATATTTAATGTTTACTACATGCAAACATTCTTTACAGGAATTTAAGATTTTATAAATTATTTGAAGACAAATAATATAAGTTTTTCACATCATATTGAAAACATTTTTCTTCAAATGAATAGATTAATTTTGTAATTATTAGATTAAAAATACTAAAAACAATTATCAGAAAGCTGAATTTATATATTTTTAAATAATAGCAAAAAATTTCGAAACAGACATACTAAGGAAAGCCATATCCTTCCAGGAATAGTTGAAGGAAGAAAGCATAAAATTCTGGGAGGAGTAATAAACCTAGAAATTCCTAATTCTTGTTCACGTGCCTCTCGTTTCTCTAAAATGTAAATAAGATGTACAGAAAACATATAATTTACAGTAAAAATAAATCCAATTCTTTGAATAAAATTAATTTGTAGAAAAAAAATATTTTGATCACAATACAATGGCTTATTTCTGTTCACAACTGCTATTACATAATTAAATCATTAAAAAAATCTTTATGGAAGTAATACTAATAAATGAATTTAATACATCAGTGATACACTTTTACCAGAGGATAGTTATACTAGAACAAAAGTAAAAATTTTAACATCAGACTTTATATAATTTTTATTTGACTTTCAATAAAATTACTAACAAAATGCTGATGTCATGTTTTTTTCCTTAAAGTTTTTGCATTAAAATATGAGATTTACCTTTTTTTTCCTTATATTTCAATTTTTGCAAAACTTCTCTACCAATTTCAGATGTTTCCTGAAGATTTATATCCGAAATTTTATCTCCTAACTGAAAGAAAAAATTTATCTGAGAATTGTACATAAAATATGAATTATTTTTATTATCTAGAGCAAATCTGAAAAATTTTAAAGAATTATTCCTTTAAAACATTATTCTATTTTTTTTTCTTTTTGCTTCTATAATTATTTTATGAAGTGTTATACTAAAAATTTGTTCGTTTAAATTCATTTAAAATTATTACATAAAAAATAATGCCAAATGAAATTATCAAGATATTCCCGATTTCTTGAAAATTTGTATTCACATAAAGGTTTGCTGATAAAAATGTAAAAAGAGATATATAATAAGTATATATACAACATGAAGCCCAATGGCAGAGTAGTAGTGTATCTCGCTTCCACGCTACAGGTCCGGAGGGCTTCCAATCCCAGACTAGACAAGGTGAACTCAGCCTTTCATCCTTTCAGTGGATTGATAAATAAGTACCAAGCTTGCTTGGGAACTGAACAATAGGGGTTTCATATGCCAGACTGACCATAACATCTGCATGGTCAAGTAAACTGAGATAGGCACAGTAGGCCTTGGCCTCAGAGGCTGTTGCCCCACTGTGTTCAGTTCAATATATATACAACATAATTTAATATATACTCATGGTATATAAAAATAAGATAAATATTGATATAAAAACTTAGTTTGAAAAATATTCAGAAATTTTACTCCATTATAAGTTTAAAATAGTTACATTACATCACAAAACAGATCTATATGTACACTAAAGTTTAATAAAACAATTTTAAAGTCCTAAAAAGATTTTTCAATTCTTCAAAGAAAATTCAATAACAAATTGTAACAAAAATGAAAGAAAATAAGTCAAAATCATTGGAATGAAAACTACCCTAAAAGATTTAAAGTTAAAGCTAGAATTTAAATCAATGAAATGAAGAAGACTGAAATAAATGAAAATGGCAATACCTCATGATATTGTGATAGACCATTAATTTTATACACTTGACAATTATTTTGTTCTATATAAAATGACTTCCGAGCATCTCCTATCTCACTGTAAAATGACACACTTGGAATTTCAACTTCCAATATATAGCTATGCTTACAGAATATTAACAGTCGTTCCATTTCCTAAGGAAAAATTAATTACTTCAGGTTCTTTATAACAAAAAAATATATATATATTTATGAAAAAAAATATATAATTTTTTTTAAATACTTTGACAATTTGAATGATAGAAGAATATAACTACATTATTACTGCAAAATCATTAAAATATGCAATCAAAATCAATATATATAATGAAAGTGATATTTAACAAAAGATTAAAACAATGTAGCAAATTTGAAATAACACATTTTATTATAAAACAGCTTTTATATTCATATGCACTTGAGTCTGTTTAAAAACTAATTTCACAACATAGTGAAGAATTCTATTTTATACTAAAGAATTTATTTCTTTTGTGAACTAAGCAAGTGATAACATGGAATACATAAAAAATGTTTAGGAATTTTGAATACCTATAAAAAAAAAAATAAGCAGCATTACTTTCTTGCATATAAAAATTCATGTGATGTAACATTTTTGAAATATAATATTAGCACAGTTATCAAAAGAAGAAAGACATTTTGTAAGCATCTTGAGAAATATTAATTCAGTATATAATAAAAAAAGTTTTAATGAATAAAAATCTTAATTATTCAATATTATACTTGAAGAGAAATAATTCATAAAAGCAATAATTTTTCAATCAATTATAAGGAGAATAAAAGTAAAATTATTAAAATGTCACTAAAACTACATTGTAAAATTTATGCATCATTTGTAAAATTATACAATGTTAATTAAATTTTATGCAAAGTTTCAATAATAGCACATTTTACATTATTTTTAGGTAAGAAATAGTTCCTTTAAGATAATGATTTTCAATCTAAAAATATTGAAAAATGTTGACAAAAACTTTATTCAAAACAAAAACAATATCATTTATAAATCATATCTTTATAAGGTAATTATCAATATTTAATTACAATAATTCTGTTAATGGACAAAGAGACTGATGTGTACCAACTATAACTTAGTGCAGGCTTCTAAAAAAAAGTTGATCTGAGTGGGTCTTATAAAGGAGGACATGTGCTCCAATTATCTTATTGTTTATGATTTTTTGAGGATTCTTGGGATCATGGCCTGTGACTAGATCCGGTGAAATAAGTCAACAACAGCAATTTTAAAAACTTAGCACATGCGTACATATTTTTGATTCAATATGCACACAGAAAATTCATTTAACAAACACAAATAAGAAAATCAAAGATAATCACTTGCTTCATTAAATTCATTGTTATTTGCATAGTTTAGCCATCCAAAATGATCAACTTGATGATAATTTAAATAGAATCCTAAAGGAATGAAAGTGAAATCCTTTAAATGGAAAAAGAATAACTTTGAATCCACACCCTATAGGAAATAAAAAGAACTCAAATAAGATTAAACATATTTTCATATATATTTTTTTTTACATTGCACATGCACTATTATGAGGGGAAAAATTATTACTTATTCACATATACATTTCAAGAATCCAAATTAATTTTTGCACCAAATAAATATGACATGATTCAATTTCAATGATATACTTGGTTGTTAATTCATCAAATTCAAATGGAAAAAATGATAACAATAAGCCAAAATTTTAAGAATAAAATAAAATTTTGCTGTATGTTCATAATCCAGACCAAATCCCCTCCCTTTAGCATTCATTAATGATTTTAAAATAAATTAATTCAATAATTAAAATTTAAAAATATAAATTTAAAATAAGCTTACATAACAAATTTACCACCAAAAGAGTATATAATATCACCTACATAGCAGTACAACTATATTCATATTAAAAATCATAAAAAAATGTAACTGAATAATCTGAATAATTTTGAATAATTTCACTCAAAAAGTAAATTAATTTTTAAAAATTTCATAATAAATTACATGAAATTTCTACATATAATGTAATTTTGAAAAATTAAAATACCTGAGAAACGAGAATTGAAGAATTCCTGTTCATACTCAGACAATATGAAGCTCCCACATGGGGTTTAGTAACAGACCGTAAATTTAGATCATACACTTCATCTACTTCTACATCTTCTGTAATATCATTTCCTGGTTGAATATCATCTTCATCTGGTTCTAGATTTATTTCCTCTGGGTCACTATTTTCCCTCTCATGTTCCTCCTGTTGTACTGCAGCAATCAACTCCTGAGCTTGTTCATTGTTATCTTGTTTTTCATCTTTCTTATTATCTTGTTCTTTGTTTTCTTGTTTCTCATCTTTTTTATTATTATCTTGTTTCTCATCTTTCTTATCATTATCTTGTTTCTCATCTTTCTTATCATTATCTTGTTTCTCATCTTTCTTATCATTATCTTGTTTCTCATCATTATCTTGTTTCTCATCATTATCTTGTTTCTCATCTTTCTTATTGTCTTGTTCATTTTCATCTTTTGGAATGTTTATATACTCTTCACTCTGAGTCTGATTATGACTTAAATTGTCTAGTACTTCATTTTCACTTTTCTGAATGTTCACATATTCTTCATTCTGAGTTTGACTATCACTTACATCTTCTAGTACTTCACTTTCCCCTTTCTGTAATTGTTCTTCATTGCCTTCTTTTTGAAATTTTGCTTTCTTTATGTAAATTTCATTTTTCACTAAATTCAGCCAATGTAAAGTGCCATCATCGAAACCTACAATTAGTGATGCTCCAATGCCATCCAACTGAAAATATATAGGTATAAAAAATGATAAATACATGCTTATCAAAGCTAACAGAATGATTCACTTGAATAAAATTTAAAACAAATACCATTCAATGTTAGTTTTGTTGAAGTTTAATTTACTAAATTTTTTTAGACTAGTATTCCTAAGTATGCAAAAAAATACAAATATTTTTTGTAATAAGAAAATTCTGGAATACTATCACAAAAACCAGCTAACTGGTACAGTTTAAAGACTGCTTCTATCAGTTGACTGTTTATTAACCTTGCACTTTGAAATAACATAGGGACTATCAATAATATTTTGAACCACAGTCAAGCAAATGAGGATGACACCTACTGTTGACACCCCATTTTCCAAACTTCCACAATTAGTCAATGAGATGACTTTAAGTCTTGAACACGCAACTTCAATCAGAATCTCTCATAATAAAAAAAATTTATTTGATAAAATATGTCGATGTTTCATTTTTTTTTAATATAATACTAAGAGAACAGCTCACAAAAATTATCCTTTTAGATGGAGATTTAAGGAAATTATTCATAGCAAAACATACAATGCAAATAACAAAAAAAAAAAAAAAAAAAAAAAAAAAAAAAAAAAAAAAAAAAAACAATAAAAGTTATTACAATCAATGTTAAACTACAGCAAAGATTTATACGATTTTTTTACCCAAAGTTAGCAACAATGTGCATTTTTTACGTAACATGATACAGAAAAATTATTATTAATCTGATGCAGAATAAATAAGATTGAGAACATAAAAATTCTCTCATTTCTTTTAAGAAGAATTTTTTTTGTCCTACCTTTTTTTAGAACCAAAATGATTGAGTTTATTTTAATCTATTACATTGATATGGATCTAGGTTAAGAATAAAAAATGGCTTAAGTACATGCTTGCTTTATTCAGAGATATTAAACAGAAAATATTTATGAGAGTTCCACATTTCAATACAAATATACTTTAAAAAGTCTACAATATTCTGAAAGAAAATTTTGATTTCAACTATAGAGAATTTTAAGTGAGGACAAAAGGACACAGCTACCCAAACCCCTGTATTATATCAATGATTTAAATTTCAGATCAACAAGACAAAATAAACCTGAGGTAGTTTTAATTTACTAGAATAATCCACATAATCTAAAAAGTATAAAAAGAAAATTTATGCTTCAAAATCTATTTTTAAAATCTCATAAATATAACATGAATTTTGTTGCTATTAAAAAGTTAAATTATTATGAAATCAAGCAAGTATCAGTAATTATGAAAAAGAATTCATAAATGCATATAAAATTATTTTGTACCCATTAAAATCTATTATAAATTAATGTTGTAAATAAACCTAAATAACTTTAAACTTCTTTCAGTTTCTTAATTATTTTTTTATTTAATGATTTTTCAATCAAGCTTATTTTCTTCTCATGAGTAGTTTTATTTTACTTACAAGTTCTCTGAAAATAATTGAAATCTCCAAAAATATATGCAATATAATATTATGCAAACTAAACAACATCTCAATATTAATAAACAGCACAAAAACTTACCGTAAAATCCAGCATATAAAGCACACTTTTAACACAAAAAATAAGATCAAAATTCATGTGCGAGAATTATACACTGGGTATAAAAATGATAGCTTTAAATATAAAAAAAAAGAGATGAGCATAAAGAAAATTAGACTTCTACATATATCAAAATACTGTTTATTTAGAAGAAATGACATACCTTATGAACTGAAACAGTTGTTATTCTAGAAGTATACTATTTTTTTCAAGAGCTTGGTACAATACCTCAAATAAATGACTTCAAAATATAAGAGCATTGCATATGTACATTTTTCTGGTTTTTTCATAAAAATAGGGAATGTGCGTTATATGGCAAATATACCTATATATATATATATAAACATTAAAAAAATGCAGCTTGAAAGTCTAGGTTAGCGTTATACACCGGATTTTACAGTAAATATTTACTACAAATGTTGAAATGTATAACAAAAGTATGCAATTTTAAATTTTGTGATAAATTGTACCACAGATTCAGACTTACTGTGACTATAAATAATAAATGTACATTATATTCTTCTACTTAAAATATTAAGTTCTATATCATTTTTTGAAGGGGGAGAAGAAAAATATATTTAAACTAATTTGGGATTTTATTCACTAAAAATATATATTCTAATGGAATAATATAAATATGTGATCACACACAATACCTTTGCATCAGGCCATATAATGGAAGTGGCTGAATATGAGTAAGAATAATTACACAGAAATTCTTCAGATTTCAATTCATAAACATTGACAAAACCTGAAAGAATAATAGGTCTGTATAAAGGAAAACTTTTGGTTTAATTTTGGTAAAATAATAATACAGCCAGACCCAATTTAATAAATTCATTAGGACCCAATATTTTGTTCATTAATTTGATGTTATTCGTTATATAACCTCAAATTGTATTCTAAGTAAAATACAAATTTTTTGGAAATTCTATAATAAGCATCTACACAAAAAATATCCATAGTAAGAAATTACACACTTTTTATTCAACAGCAAAAAATACTATTTGTTCATTATTACACACCAGTGAGTTGGAAATCTTAAAACACTGACTAATATATGTTTGTCAAATATTTTTATTTCTGACTCAAAAGAGTTCTTTTTTTACTTTATGCAGCAAAGAAAATATTGCATCATTTACATCCTGCTGCATAAAGTATGTTTTCAGTTCCAAACAATATAAAGCATTCGAAAATGTAACAGTTTTGATAGGAATTTCATTATCAATTTCTACATTAAACTTGCTATTAAGGATTGCAATACCGGTATACTGGGGTACCAAATACTGGTATTTTGACCCTTTTGTAATACCGGCACTCACAAGTTAAAACATTATTTTTTTGGTATTTATTAGAGATCTTTAAACTGTCTCCACTATATGTTCAGGGATCGCCAACATAGCAAAATAGTACACGTTTTTGTTTTTATGTCTCACCAACGTTTGAAATTAATTAGACTGTGAATATAAAGTTGCATCGTACAACAAGAGAAGTGATAAAATATGTGAATCATCCAAGGAGGTGGGCCAAAATTATCCCATTACAGCTCAGAGCGATACTGCACACACACAGGATTCAAAGTCTGATATTCGTATCTGTAAAAACAAGGTTGTAGTTGTGAAGAAAGTGGGTAATATTTTGATATTTTTTTTAATTGGCAAGTTTGTTATTCACAATGTAATTGCATATCATACTTAAGGGTTCAAAATATTTCAGATTCATTATATATATATACTCATAAATAATAGTTTATAATAATGAATAAGAATAAGATAATAATGAATAAGAATTAAGAACACATTTCAAAAATTTGTAGTACCACATACTGAATAGTGATCTTTACACTTTTTTGTGATTTAAATAAATAAGATGTTCCTTTAGTTTTTTTTTTTGTGATTCTTTATATACTGTTATAATTTATAAGTTACAAATTAATTTTTGTGATATTTACTTTCTCTACTAAAACTGGCAAATAAAACAAAGAAATACCTGTGTTTTTTGTTTTTGTTTTTATAAAATTTCTACTATTAGTATTAAAACAGGTATCCCAGTAATAAGGTCTAAAAAATACCGGTATTGAACTTAAAGCAAAAGAAATCCCTTTTTTCACTGCAAAGCATGATTACATCCAAAGAAGATTTTGCTTAGCATTTGGTAGGATATGAAAAGAGGCAGTTTGTTTTAATTGCTTGAATAACTCAATTATCACTTTTCATGATCTACTCTCAACAATTAGAATTGAAAGCAGACTTTATTCACAAATTATTAATCCTTTTTTATGCCATATTCAGATACTACATGAGAACTATTGGTAACAGGGACTTCATAATTTTGAATCATGATCAGGTGATGAAAATGACACTGACATCATTTATTAAATTTCCTTTCTACCATAGATGGTATCTGATTCTTCAACAAGATATTGCATTGCCTCAAACAGTATGAATGACTCAACAAAAGCTGAATAAATTTGGAAGGGAAATTCTACTTCATGCACCATATAATTCAGACGTAGCCTCATTAACTTATTATTTGTTTAGGTGTCTCCAACATTTTCTGGATGGCAAAAAAATTTAAACAATAAAAAGATAAAAAATTTGCTAAATTACTATTTTGTAGTAAAACCAAAAGAAGTTCTTCCAGTATGGAAAAAAAATTACCACAAATGGTTAAAAGTCATAGAAAATTATACATAATATTTTAATGATTAAATATGTGTATAAATATATATTTCCCTTGGAAATTGTCTACCTCTAAATCCTACATTACTTTCCACTCAACCTTTTAAAAGAGGCACAAATTCTTTACAAACAATTTACATCATTTTTAAATGGACTTTTATAAAATTAAAAACAATATACTTATAAATTTTATGCAATATTCCTGCATTTTGAGAGTTATAGATATAATTTTTAATAATATACCAATAAATTTGTACCTTCATGTATACTATGTCCCCTCCAAATAAAAATAGTGGTTTTATATAAATCGTTAGAGCTTACCTTCAGATGTCTCATTTATATTAAGCATAAAAATCTTCATATCCATACATCAAAATTTATTCATGTACAAAGATTTTCATTTTTTCATATACACCCATGCCATAAGCTTCAGGACAATCATTTCTTCAAATCTTGGCCTCACATACAATTTTTTATAAATTTTGTTACAGTTCCCATAATTTAACCTTTTATAAAAGCTTGCTTAAACATACACATACATTTATGTTCCCCCTTAAAGAATTTAGAAATATAACTACCAATGATTCTCCATCATTAATTTTTCATTTGAGAACTTAAATCAATTTTTCATTTAAGCAATGTCTTTGTGAAGACAAGCTTTCATAGTGTTTCTTAATAGGATATTTGTAACATACACATAAATATTTAAAAATAATATATATTATAAATTAATGTTAACAAATTGTTGCCAATATTTATTAATATTTAAGAATATATTTTTTATGCTTTATAATTCAATGCTCTATGTTGCAATCAATATATTGAATACATCAGCCAGAATTTTGACTAATATTTATGTTAAAGTACAATTTATATGATGGGCATCTTAAAAAATTATATTAAAACTTATATTTCAGTTTGTCTTATTTGGGAAAAACAGGTTATCTTCCATTCTTTCAGGGTATTAATTAATATTGGTACAACTGCGAAACTGTTTTAAACTTTTGCCAAGTTGAATGATAACATTAAAATATGGTTATCTGGATTTTAAAAGTTTGGTATTGTGTTTGCTGGTGTTTACTTATATAATAATTTTTATTGGTTTATTTATTTATTTTTGCAGCAACCCTATTAATATCAAGGAATTAATTTGATTTTCTAAAAAAAATTCACCATTTCCATATAAGGCTGTTGTAGCAGCCTTCGTGTTCTATTTTTTGTGATTTCTTTTCATGGAATAATAGATATCTCAGAAATTATTAGTGAGTACTAGGATAAACTTTTAAAAAGAGTAAGAGGGTTCCCTGTTGGAATTATTGCAGACCAATAGGTTTACCAAATTCACACTTTTTGGTGAATTTATTTTTCAAGGATTTGGAATTGTTTTTCTTTTTTTCAATCTTAGTTAAAATCGCTGATTTAAGCTGTTATGGAATGTGATAAATGTGTTAGAGATGCAACAGTTATTTCTCAAAGTAATAAATTGGACAGCTGAATTTTTTTTATTTTGGATTTTATAGTATGAATTGGCACTACAATAATAAATTTGTCAGGCAGAATTCTTTCAACAGTAAATTGTTAACTTCTCCTATTTTACTTTTACTAAATAATTTTATAACTTTTTCACATTCTACAATAAATTGCTTTTTTTTTTTTCAAAACTATATTCCTTTTTGGTTTCATATTATTATTTTAGTTTGTACTGCATCCCTTGTAATTTAATTTTTTTATCCTGGTATCCATACTTTCCAGTGCCATTTTATATTGAAAATGCAAGTTCCTTTCTTGTTATTTCACTTTTTTATACCTTTTTTAAATGGTTGTAATTCTACTTTGCTCACTTGCTTCCTTGTTTCAGCGTGTGTTTTTTTTCACGACTTTTTTTTAATGTTAGACAGGTATTTTGGATAAAAGCCTACTTTCCGTACAAGGTCTGTTTGGCATGATTAAAATCATACCAAATAGTCTTTTGGCAAGTAGAGTACTGATAACAAATTAGTTCCTCTTTCAGTATGGTATATTTTAAATTCAATTAACTATACATCATGCATTCATTTATATTAATGGTCAGATAAATCAGTTTAAATTAAATAATTAGTAGTAATAATCCTAGCACACTAAAAGAAATTTAAAAAATCCTAGCCCACTGAAAGAAATTATAAATTTATATATTCAGAAGTGTTTAATAGAAAATTTTTATGATGATGCTCATATAATATAGGTCAGATGGAAAAAAAAAAATGATTGACATGTTTTTAAAGGAAAAATTGTGCAGCTTTTTAAACATAAGAAAAGATAAATTTTAAAAGAATTTCTTGAATGTTTTCATTTTATTTTAGAATGCATGTGTTATGTACAAGGGGTGATCAAATGAAAAGGTACGAAACGACACGGTGGGTACAAATATAGACTTTATTCAAAATATACACCATAGGCCTGAGCACAACGATCCCATTGATGAACAAGGTGCAGGATTCCTTGTTCCCAGAATTCCTGTGGCTGTGACGAGACCCAGTCCTTCACAGTGTCCTTGAGTACGTCATCCGAGTTGAAGCGCTTTCCTTTCAGGTGTTTCTTCTGTGGACCAAACACATGGAAATCGCAGGGTGACATGTCCGGACTGTAGGACGGATGGTGCAACGTCTCCCATTGGAACTTGTCCAGTTCCATTTGTGTGACTCTGGAGACGTGTGGACGCGCGTTATCAGGGAGCAGAACCACACCCTCCGTGAGCCGCCCCGGTCTTTTGTTCTTGATGGACCTGCATAGGCGTCGGAGTGTCTCACAGTACACATCGGAGTTAATGCTTTTTCTGTGCTCGAGTAATTCTGTGCTCGCATCATTTGGACGCCGCTTTTTATAAGAGCTTTGCTCTCTCCTGCGCATGAGGGCACCTGCGCATGATCCGATCCCAGTCAGAGTCTCCAATGGCATCCTGAGATATCTCGCTACATTCTCCCTTGGCGAAATATGCAAATATTTAACTGTTTCATTTTTATGTCGTTTCGTACCTTTTCATTTGATTACCCCTTGTATAATGAAAAAAATTGACCATGTTTATTTATGTATTATCATTTCATATTTATTAAATCATTGCATACAACTAACCAATTTTGAAAAAAAAAATTCCTTCTTTGATTTGATGAAACAAAAACACCATTTGAAATCTTCAAACATTTCATCAAACGTCCTTTATTTTATAAATTCTTTAAAAAAAATGTAACATTCTGAATTGACTAAAAACATTTTTAAAAAAACATTTGTTTAGTCTATATAAATTTCTTTGCATGTCATTACAAAATTTTATTTTTACTGTAACTAAATTAGAAAAGTTTTCAATGTGTTTTATAACTAAGCATATAAAATGTTTCAAAATTTTTTTACTAGTACATATATAATTTTAATATATTTACCTGTATCAGAAGCAACAGCTAATAATGGATATGTGTCACACATTGCTACATTTGCCACGCTTCCTGGTATTGAAGCAAGTTTTAAGGGTGTTTCTTCAGGAACTTGAGCTTCTAATTCTTCAGTTTCAATATTAGCTAGGCTTTCCTACATAAAAAAATAATTTAGTTTTAACAAAGAATCCTTTATAATTATTACTCCTTTAGATGAATAGTAATAGAGTTTAGATTGATTTTAAAGTCCAAACTTTAAAGAGAATTTGCATAACATTTATGAGTTTTATAATGACTGATAATGATAAATATAAATTATAACAGCATTAACTATTATCAAGATATATGTGAATGCGTATTCTATAATCCTAATACTGAATAGCAAATGCAAGGGTATAGATGCAACATTGTTTGTTACTGACGATAATTTCAGGTTTGGTAGATTTTGACTGATATTTATTTTTCTTTTATAATAACATTTGAAAGGACCAACTCATAGTAAAAGAATCGCCCCCCCCCCAAAGAAATACTCATCATACCAACTTAAAACAAAAAAATTCAGTTTTTTTGAATGAATGATAAATGATTAAAATTATGGAAAGTTTTGCTATGCAAGGACCACTGAAGAGAAATTGCAATTGTTAGGTGCAGTTCCTTTTTAATTTTTTTAAATACACTTTTTAGCTTTCTAGAATGTTGTCTGTGCTAAGAGTAATTGAGAATTTTTGCAAATTTTGACAGAAAAGTTATGTTAAATGGTTAGTTTTCTAATTGTAAGCACAGAAGCATAAAGTAAAAACAGATGTCCTAATAAAATCAGATTTAAATACATTTTTGAAAGTAGTTACAGATATAAAGTGAAAGAAAATTAAAATTTTAGTTGTTTTTATTATTAACCAAAACTATACTTTCAAACTAGATATTGCAGGAAGTAAATAGGGTACTTGCGTATTATTGCAACAATGTCAACCTTCAAGATACCTCGTCAAGTTGATAACCCTACTTTTGCATGGGTCATACGCACTGATTTGGCAACCGTGTGCTTCATTACATATAATGTCACCAATACAGTTGTGATAATATGCAAGTACCATAAATAAGTGTTATATTTATTTATTAAAACTGATTAATTATATTTATTTCTTGATAAATTGTAATTTTTAACGAATGTGTCAAAACAAAAGATGACTTTTTTTTAGTCACTAACAGAAAAATTTCATCAACACACACACAGAAAACTATGAAATTTGCTCCGAAATATGAAATTCTTGTAATGGTGAGAATACATTTTGATTAATTAAACAAAGTGGCAAGATTAAAATAATTTTATTAGTCCACCATCCCCAAGGAGGTTTTTTATAGAAAAATTTTGGTACTTATGTATTATCTCATCCCTATTGGCAACATTATATGAAAAGCACATGGTTGCCAATTCAGCATGTATAACGTGAAAAATCTGGGTTGCCAACTTGGTGAGTTATTTTGAACCTTGGCATTGTTGCAATAGTACACAAGTACCAAAATTTTTTACAAACCTTATAAAGAGAACTCAGATTTCAAGTAACAATTCAAAATAAAAAATCTAGTTATTTTTTTCTCAAAATTTGGTCATAAAGATGTAAACTAAAATAGAATCCAACTGGAGTTTAATATCCGATTTGCCAAAGTTTAGGAAAAATTAATTAAGGTTTTTGCTAAAGTGGCTGAACGCCAACCCTTTGCATACATTTATGCGTAAAAAAAATCAATAGGTTGCAGTGAAAAAATAGGACACTGCTCAGAAATGGTATTTTTTCCTATTTCATATCCAATAACAATTTCATTTTAAAAAAATTTTATTTTGATAATCCTGAAATTTTTTAGTGTAGAATTTTTCTGATTAAGTCTTGTGACATTGCATAGTACTTGTTGAAAAGTTTAAAAATTCAATTTCTTATATATTCTTTCTATTTTGCTAAATAACACAAAATGCAAATTCTTTTTAAAGATTTTAATGAATGTTTATTTCATTAATTATTACGAAAAGCACAGCCAAGTATAGTTTCCTATTTTTTTATTTGGATCAAAAGGGAAAAAATATGAACGATAAAGAAATACATGGCAAAAGTTTGATTTTGAATAATGGCAAATGTTCTGTATACGAGAACAAAGTGTATTTGGTAAAGAAAAATTCTGTGGTTGAATTTATTTGGGAATATTGCAAGAAACGAATAATGAGCATTGTAATAGAAAACTCGAGAGAATGAACAATAGATCTGAAGAAAGTAATTAAGTATGAACCAAATTTTAATGATGTGAATGTGCGAGTTTCAAAGACCAATTAAGATTTCTTTAAGAGTGCTCTGACTAAAAGTGTGATGAAGGACTCTTTCCTTGTATCCACCAAGAAAATTGAATCACTTCAATGAAGACAAAGGTTTAAGACCAATTCAATTCTAACCTTTTGGAGACAATATACTAAAAGATATACAAAATATATTCAAAAGACGCAATAAAATAGTATATTTTTAATTCATATTAAGAAATAAATAACTTTGCATACTTCAGAATCCATTTTTTAACTTAAAAAATGTTCTAAGCCGAAATTTTCGTATCTGATTAAACACTGAAATTTCGAAATAAGAATAAGTTTTAGCTTCAAAATAAGCGCTGTCTGTACAGTCACAGCTAATACATAGACGCAGAAAAAAACAGCATATTTGCGTGACAAAATTATAATACATTTCAAAAGATATATGTGTTTCAAAATGTTTTAAATATTGCATTACATATTTTCAGATAAAATTTCAATCAATTACAGTGACAATTGTTTATTTTAGGAAATCGATCCCTCAGAATCATAAATATATATCAAATAAAAACCTACAATATGTGAATCAAATGAAATTGAACTTCTTTTTTATGAATGAATTAACTGATTACCTTATGCTAAAACTAAATAACTCTTTTTTTTTCTCTTCTTTTTAAGTAATCTCATTCTGAAATAACTGGAATTTCAAGGCCTTCCACTGTCCATGAAGAAGAGGAAAAGTGGAGTCCTTTTAACTGTCTGCAATATTTACTGAACTGTGATTGGTTGTCGTATTGCATCTTTGTTGTCTGTCCTCAGCTGTTTTGTGTTGACGATTGAAGATATTAATTTATCGTCAAATATACTAAAAGGCTGTGATTGACATGAAATACTGGTCTCCAAGATTCTTTGTAATAAATGCGCCAACTTAAAAATAATATTTACTAATAGCTGAAACTGCAATCATTAATTACCTGTCTAATTTCTGTTTTCTTTTGTTTATTTATTATTCCTTTGTTATGATGTCTATATTGAAAGTGAAATAACCATGCACTAATTTCATTTCTAATAACCTATTTATGCTGTGATAAAATTTATGCAGTATGGGGAATTGTTTGAAATCTGTTTCAACTGATGACATATCGTTATTACGAGAAAATCAGAGTAATAGAGAATCTTCCTCTGATCAACTTGGACCTCCACCACCTTATCAAGTAATTTATACAGAAATAAAATTTTTATGCATTAATTTACTGTTGAATTAGGAATTAAATATATTTTAATATTTTTGGAAATGAAAATTCTAAAATTTTAATGAAATTTATATCATTTTAAAAAGAAAGCTGTCTTATAATATATTTAAAAAAATATATTTTTAGTATAAAAAGTAAATTACTGTTCAATTTTGTTTAATTTTATTTCATAAAGAAATGCTGGAACTTGTCTTAATTTTTCACATTTTACAATGCAAAGCTCATATTTATGTTTTCACAGGTTTTATACCGTGTAAAAAATTTTTTTAATTCATTTATACTATTTTTCTGTAATATTTTGAATGATTTTGAAATTTTTATCCTTGAAATAAATTTTATAAAGAATTTTTTTGTGCATTTGAATCTTTGTTACTATTTTTTTCAAAGATAGATTATGATTTTTTTAATTAAATATCTACAAAAATGCTATGTTGTGTTGCTAAATTTTGTGAAACAAAAGAAAAAAGTGACATTTTGAATTAAAAATTAATTTAATTTGGTAAGATAGTAATCTTTTTTAAATTAAATTGTATTTCAATCTTATTATAAACAGGCAGTATTATATTTCATTTGAATTTCCTTTTTGCAAGATTAATGGAAATAAAGAAAAAATCTTTTCTGGCATATAAACAACAGCTTTTAGTGTTGATCTAAAATGAGATACTATGGAAAAAAAATCTTGGACTTAAATTAATTGTGCTTTTATATATCAATGTTCTCAATATCTTCCTCTGGTTTATGTTGAATTCCTTATCAACTTTCATGAAAAATAAAATTTAGAGATTTACAATTTATTATAAAAAAGTAAAGTAGAAATTTTAATATTAATGATTTGCTGTAATTGTAGGAGACTGTATCTGTCCCAGTGTATTATCCTTCTCCTAATGTAAGTCGACCTGCTTCACAGTTGACTGAAGAAGAGCAAATTAAAATAGCTCAAAGAATTGGTCTTATTCAACATCTTCCAACAGGGAAATATGATGGAAGTAAAAAGAATAGAGAGTAGGCATTTTTATTTATTTAAATTTCTTCATCTTATTTTATTTACTTACTAATATTTTTTTATCTTTTTCATATATTTTTAATTTGTAATTTAAAAAAATAATCTTTCATTCAAGGATATATTTATTTCAAAACTTTGTTGAAATTGTTTAGCCAGATTTTAAAAAAAAAGTCTTATAATTATGTGTCTACATTAGTTTTTTTACAACAAGGATCTATATGTTATATATTTTTTTTACTACACATTCCATTTCAAATTATATGTGTTAGAATTTCATTAAAATATTCTTAAGTAATTCATAGATTAGAAAGTTAAACATCCATTTTCTTAGAAGAAAAAAATATCAGGTAAGTGCCATTTTTATTTGTTGCATAACTTTTGTAATTTTTTTAATAAATTATATTCATGTTTTACCCTTTTACATTTTTTTCAAACATTATGAAAATGCAAAGGAAGTGAAGTGTTTTCATTGTTGAAAAATGAAATATTTAATTAATATAATATTTTAATTAATATTTAAATTCTCAATTTTATATCTTTTTCAAGATATTATTTTTCCATTTTGCTATATGATGTTAGATGTAGCTGAAGCTAACTTTAAAAACTGAAAAACTGTTATTTTTTTGAGGAAATTAATGGCAAATTGTTGGTTGATAAAATTTTATTAATAATGATATTGGGATAGAAATTTTAGCAATCACAAAATAGCACATTTTTAACATGTTATGATAAGAATAGTTTTATTACTGCATTTAAATTAGAACTATTTTCTTAAGTGTATCACATATCTTAGAAATTTTTTTTATTGAATGTTAAATGTTTATTGATTATGCATTGCATTAAAAATCACATACTGATGCATAATATATAGATATATGAAGCTAATTTTTTTGTTTTTATTTTGATGTCATTTTTAAATTTTGATACATGGACAAGTTGGTTGTTTGAAGTTCAGTTTTATCTGTACTTGAATTGAAATTTAGGTGTACTGTATGTTTGTAAATAGTAGGTGATAGTTTTTATAGTGGAGGCTGTATAAAATTGACAAGAGTGGAATTAAATTGCATTTATATTTTAGCATAGAGGAAATTTGATATATGCACTGCTGTTGGTAAGGTTTTTTTAATGTAATACCTTTTATAAAATGGTAAAAAAATAACTCTCTTTTTTGCATTTAAATTTTGTGATAATGATGAAAATTCAATGTTGAATAGGAAAATAAGCATGCAATTTTGTCAAATGAGCAGAATAATATTGAAGGTCTGTGTGTTTCAAAAACTGCTCAAAATCAATGATTGGTATTTAATTAAATTATTTACTATTTGACTGTAAAGCAGTTTTTGTTTTAATTTAAAAATATGTTCATCTATGTATTTATTCTTTCAAAAAGTTATTTCATTCATTATTGGCATTGAAGAATATCAGGACTAAGTAATTACAATGTCTAACATTGTTTAAAACTTTAAATGTAGTGCTGCAGTTTTTTTATTTAAGTTTGATTCATTTTATAGGTGCGTCATATGTATGGGAGAATTCAATTTTGGGGATCCAATTCGATTTCTGCCCTGCATGCATATCTACCACACTGATTGCATTGATGATTGGCTTATGAGATCTTTTACATGTCCATCCTGCATGGAACCTGTGGATGCAGCTCTTTTAACGACGTACCAGACTAACTGAACTTTACTGTCAGGTTCATGTTATTCTCTTAGAAAGAAAGTTTGGAAATCCAAACCTAGTTAATCTTAGGCTTTGGCATATAACAAGGTCTGAGTGTTGAATCCCTTGGAAACCTTTATGTACTATAAATATGTCTTAAATGCCTTCTTGCTTACTTTTGGGTTTGACATTTAGGGAAGGCAAATTTGAACTTTGGTACATTTTAAAAATATTTTTTATGATACTGAGATGCAGTGGATCACAAAATTTTAGCCATGAGTGATCTCCTATTGTACCTATCATGTGTAGAATTATCATATTTGTCATATTTTGTTTCTGGCACATCAATTTTAGAAATATTCTTTTACCATGTTAAAAAGATAAGGTTAAAAAAAAATTTGGGGGGGGGGGGGTATTTACTATCATAATTTTAAATCTTATGGCCATATTTTTATTTCACAGGGTTTTTTAAAATTCTCCCTTTCTTAATTATTTGGAAAATCTAGGAATAATATGCATTTTTGATTGTTAGTTTAATACTTTGATTAATATCCATAATGTTCAATATTTTATTTAAAAAATATTATTGAATGGGAATTTAAAGAGTCAAATGATAAATAAAACATTAATTGTATATAACATGTAAAGAACATATGCTTTGTTCTTGATAAATGGATAGCAATTAATTTTTAAATACAAAAATTTTTTTCTCTGCTGAAATTTTTAAGCATTTCCCTAGTCTCATCACTTTAGTTAAAATGTTGAATTTATAAGAAAATTCCGTGCTTCTCTCATTTACGTGATACAATGATTGAAAAATATTTTGTATCTAAAGAAATTTATATCCTTGAAAAAAAATGTTCCTTTGTATGTTTTGGATTTTACTGACTTTCCAAGAAATAGAAAAATATTTTTGTAAAAGGGGTCATCCACTCACACTAAACATTGACTATGATAAAGCTGCATTGCTAAATGGGATGTTATTTTTTTATATATATGAAATGGTTTATTTGTTAATGTACTCTACGTATTTTAAGCATCAATTCTGTGGATAAGATTTGTCCTGTTATTATTATTTTACTTCAGTTACTAGGTTAATGTATTTATCACTCATAAAATAGAACAATCTTAATCATTACCACTTTTTCTATGTTAATATCGATATATTTGCAATTTCTGTTATATTTTTGTAATACTGCTGTGATGAATACTTTTATTTTAAGGTTATAAAAAACAATTTCTAAAATTATTCAATGTTTTGTTTATGAATATTTACTACATTCATTATATGAATTAGCATGCTTTATCTGATAAGTTATACTTATACTTTCCTTTGAGAAATGAAAAATACAACTTCATTAATTGTTAATGTTTAAATACAACTTTGTTAATTGTTAATTAATTCATAATGTTTAACATAAATGAAATCTTTTCAAGAAATATTGCAATTACTTATGTTCTAAAACATTGATTGTTATGAAATTGCTACATAATGACTTCAGGATACTTAAGAAATTATTGTTTCTATGAAATATTTCATTTGAATTAGGGAAATAGTTTTTGTGTAGAGGGATTCATTTTTACTTGATTGTATTGCATAGCATAAGTTGGATTTGTCTGAAGTGATTACATTAATTAATGCATCATGAAATATTAAATGGCAAATGCTTGCATTAAAAAAATAGTTTATGGAAAGAGAGTAAGTATTTGGTAATTGATTTTACTATTGCTTCCTTGATTCAGTTTTATGAGAAGCTTTGATGTGAAATGTTCTGACAATGTGCCTTCCTGAAAATCCTTTTAAGTAATTTTGTTAGTTTTAATACTCACATAAACAAACAAAAAAAGTTATAATAATACTATATTATATATAATGACTGAAATTCCTGTTCAGATTTTTAAGAGAAATGAGTCCACACAAGTTTATTGTTCGGAATTTTAATCCTTCAAGGAATTATAAATTTTTGAATTTTCCCTTAATATTGATTACAAATCACTGTTGCCAATATTTTATTTCCAAGTCTAATATGACTCTAATATAATAGGATTTCTGGTTGATTCTTAATGGCTGGTTCCATATATTGCCAAATCTGTTTTGCAACTTTAGTGCAACAGTAAAATAAGTTAAAACTTATGTTGTCACAAATGATGTAAATGTGTAATTCTTATGTGATGTTTATTCAAATAAGCCAAAATCACTGCAATGTACAAACATTAGAGAATAATGTTGCCATCTTCAAGAATATAATTTTTGCCAAAATATATAAACACACTCAGTTACATCAAAAATTTTTGGTAATATTAATGAAAAAAGTGAAGAATTTTTAGGTAACGTCCATAAGTACTTTCAATGTAAAAAAAAAAAATATGTATATTTTTATAAAACTGTTTAAAATACAGATTTGCATACTTTTTTAATATTTGGTTAAGAAATGTTTTTTTATAATGTTTTAATTCAGAAAATTGTATTTAATCTGTTAACTGATTCCAATTTCTTGAAAAATTATCTTATGTTTTATTTTCAAATTAAAAATCCTGATTTTGAAAAGGATAAAAGAGGTTACACTCAATTGGTGCAAATTACTTATACTGTTAGTGTTAAATCTTTTTTTTCCCCCCTTTCTTTCTTTTTTCCTAGTCACTTAGTACAGGTACTGATAAAGTTTCATTTTTATTTAGATGGGAGAATTCTAATATGTACTCAAAGCATATTAGATAAGTACTGGGAATAAGTAGTTTTATAGAGAAATAATTTTATATGTTTCCTTGCAGTCTTTAATGAATTGACTGGAAATTTAGAAAACGTGTATTAAATCAATTAGTTTTCCATACTAATAATTAATTGATGAAAATCAGAATTTTTTTTTAAAAAAATTATATGAATTGAAAGTTTTTTAATTTAAGAATTATGACATCATACTTGGGCATTAAGGAAAGGACATGATAAGTTTAATTTTGAGTTTATGATTTTTTTTATATATTTTTATAAATGATTGGTCTGTGTTTATCTACTTAAATTTTAACGATTTTTTAATGTGCTAGAAAAAGAAGTAATTATTAAGTGTTCAAATTGAAGTGATAGTCATTGTTTTGTGATAGCTTCTTTTATGTTTTTATTATTATTGTTTTGTTATGTATACAGCTTCTATTAATATAGAGGTGATGGCTGTATTTATATTGTATTGTATATAAGGGAATGACAGATTTGAAGAAAATGTTTGACTTTTTTTGACATTTGTTCTGCAATTTATTTATTTTTGTATATGTTTGCACAGCTGTTAGTGTAAAATAAAATTTATTTGTTACTTGTATTAAAATAAGTATTTAGATTGTATGCATTGCAATAGAGTAAAGATTATTTTAGAGGAAGACAGTTATGAAATGATAGATGAACAGTGAGAAATAAGTAAATGAATGTTTTTATGCTAAAATGGCTTTTAGAATAATGGAATCAAAATCATGTAGATGTTTATGCATTATGTGGAAGACCCCCCTCTAAAAATAAAAATTATTGAGCTCTTGACTGAGTAGTATTTATTTCATTTTTTTTTTCAACATAATTTTGAAGTTTTCACTCTGTGTCAATTACTTACTACTTTAAGAACCAAGTCGCTTAACGTAATGCTTTGGAAGTAACTTTCCCGCCAAGTTGTTTCCGAAATCGAGTAGCTGAACAGTGTGATGTTAATGTTCACTCACTCAGCCCCCTGCCCATCCGCCAAATTGTGGGACTGATGCATGTTAAATCTGCCTGCCTTAAAATCGCTTTGGCGTAGTGTGGAAGTTTAGAAAGTGGGTACCAGTTTAGGTGTCATCCTCGTTACTTGACCAACATTACGAGGTCCTTCGCCGATACCTCTCACGTTGCTTTAGAGTGCGAAGATTAATAAAATGAGGCCGTGGTAGCCTAGTGGTTGAGGTAACGGACTCGTGGCCGGCGTGTCATGAATAAGAGCCTAGTACCGTTGAAGTCCCGCCATGCAGAGGCCGATGCACTTTAAATCTGTCGAGGCTCAAACTTTCTCCCATTAGTGTGGAAGTTAAGAAAGGTGGTGCCAGCTCAGAGGTGTCCTCGTCGTTTGACCATGGTACAGAATTATGAGGTCCATCATCAAAAGCCCTCTAGTTACTAAACAGTGTTATGTTAATATTCACTCTCACACGATGTTAAAAAATTTAATCGGGCGTTGAAAATACTTAACTGAAGCACATAGCCCATTTGGACTCTGAAAGAAAAATAAACTTTTAAGAAGTTTGAAATAATAATTAACTATCGGAAATCTTTTTTAATTGCTACCAAAAGTAGAATTTCGAGATCATTGAAATGTCGATACAAGAAAGACTTCGCGAAACGTGAATTTGATGAGATTGATCTCTGTGATTGCCTGACAAGGATTTGTCTGTTAAATTATTACAAGTATGTCCGGAGAATACATAACTAATCGGAGCACAAGCAGCGGGTCGGCCAAAGTCGAACTGAAAAACTTAAAAATTAAAGGAATTATATTAAAAATGAGTAAAATTAGATGAATTTAAATAAAAGCTGGGTCGGCTAATATATTTCTTAGTTTTTGGAAGCTAAGTTTTGGAGTGCCTCTTTCAATACTATGTGTAGTTGGGTGAGCAGAATTATCAATATTAAAGAATTTTATTGTATGTTTTTGAATAATTTCGCTAAAAGTGGGATTTTACTTGCTGAATGTGATAATAAAATATGGTATTCCCTTTAGGGTAAAATCAATACTACATAAACAGAATTTACTCAATTTATAAATTTGTCAGTATTTGAAGGCTATTGTGTGTGTGCGACTTCATTCAATGATTTCTAAATATATGAATATAATGTAATTAGATTTTGGATCATTTTCAAATACTGAGTCCCAAGCAGGGATGTTTTAAGGCATGGGCCCAGGGCCTCGTCTCGTTCTGGACTCAACCTTAATCAGATCACGATTCATATAATTTCAATGATTAAATGTTATTTCCAGTTGTATTCTCCGAAAAACTGCTAATTTCGGATTATATGTCAACTGGCTACATATTTAGACCATCGCCCACATACAGCTCTAGGCCTGCCACCATACACCATCATTACTCATGCAGTCAAAAGGCAGCAGTCGGTCGAGCTGGTTTGTGAGGTTGTAATTTATGGACATTTATTTGTTTCGGGTTATTGTTTGTTCGCGTACTTGAGAACGTATGTTATACTTTTAAGGATCATCGGGGAGGGGGTCTGTATTTGTGTAGGGGACCAGGGCCTCAAGAAGTCGTAAGATGTCCTTGGTGCCAAATGGACAAGTATTTATGGTTGCAAACTCACTGCAAGCGGGCTCGAGTTCACTGAAGAACCCTTCCTCCCCACGCGTAAAGGGGCTGAGGCACATTAAATCCGTCAAGGCTTTTAAGTGCTTCAGTTGGTGTCTTGTGTAAGCTTAGAGAATGGAATGCCAGCTCAGGTAAAGTCCTTTTCGCTTGGCCGTTATTCAAAATTTCATAGCCCATTGCCAGTAGCCCTTGTGTTGCTTCAAAGTGTGACGTAAATCAAAATTAAATCTTTCAAATACTGAAGTCTGAATATAAGAGGTTGAAAGAATGAAACAATTAAATTATAAACTGACAACTACACAACAGGTCTGGCTGCGAAAGCATAAAGCTACATTTTATCCTGAATTATACTCTGCTGTGGAAAACTTTTTATTATCTTCATATTTAGCATTTTTTGTCTGCATTGTTGTAACAATAACAGTGTTACAAAAATGCAGACAAATCAAAGTTGGCGCCAAAACCCGGTTTCTTAACTTTTTTAATTAATATCTTTTTGCAATATCGGATCGAATTGCGAATCTAAACCGTTCTCGAATCCACTTAAATACGTCCAAAAAATTTTATCAAAATCGGTCCAGCCGCTTAGGAGGAGTTTAGTCACATACACACTCACAGAAGATTTATATACACTCAAGAGCCAAAACATACTGACCACCCCCTACATTTTGCAATGAACTCGCCTGGATGACGTGTAAGGCACGTGATCAGGTGGAAGTGGTATTTAACTGCTGCTGAAGAGTGAAAAATCATTCTTTCACTTCTGTGTGTGGTGGGAAAGGCTGCGGATATAAGCGACTTTGATAGAGGGCAGATTGTAATGGCTCGGAACAAGTATTTCCGAAACTGCACGACTCGGGGGTTGTTCGCGATCTACAGTTGTTAGTACTTATGCAAAGTGGATGAATGACGGTGAAACCAGCAGTAGACGACATGGTGTTGGAAGTCCACACACTATCAAAGAAAAGGTCGTCGGAGACTGTCTCGCATGGTAAAGCAAAACCGGAGCCAGACAGTGGCTCAGCTGACAGCCCAATACAATCCAGGGCCAAGTAGAATAGTATCGGAGCACACTGTTCAGCGAACACTGTTGGATATGGGGCTACGGAGCAAACGTCCCACTCGTGTGCCTTTGCTTACCAAGCGTCATCGCCAACTGCGCCTGCGCTGGGCCCGGGAATATCGCGACTAGTTCATGGATCAGTGGGAGAGAGTTGCCTGGTCAAATCAATCACGGTTTGTCATTCATCAAGCCGATGGCCGTGTCTGGATACGCCGTCTTCCAGGTGAACAGTTGCTCCCTCAATGTACAGTAGATCATACACAGTCCGGTGGTGGTGGTATTATGCTTTGGGGGACGTTCTCTTGGGCATCTCTGGGACCCGTGGTTGTGGTAGAGCAGACCATGAATGCTACAGGGTATCTGAACATCATTGCGGACAAGTTGCACCCTTACATGGCCTCTGTTTTTCCAGCTGGAAATGGAATGTTCCAACAGGACAACACCCCGTGTCATCAAGACTAAAATTGTGTTGGAGTGGTTCCAAGAACATGATGCTGAATTCCAGTTAATGTCCTGGGCACCTAACTCACCGGATCTCAATCCGATAGAACACATTTTGGATGTCATGAGACGGCAACTCAGAGTTCAAAGACTACCAATTCGCAATATCTCGGATTTGCGTGATCGTTGCTTAAACATCTGGTACAATCTATCTCCGGCCATCTACCAAGGACTTGTGGCATCCATGCCAAGGCGGGTTAGAGCTGTGTTGCGCGCCAAAGGTGGGCCAACTCGTTATTGACAGGTGGTCATAATGTTTTGGCTCTGAGTGTATACAAAGATGTACTTTACTTATGTTAATGTAAGACAACTAATTTCTCCTTTAAATTTAGTAGCAATGATATATTACTAAAATTCTGGAGTTTTGTAATTGGATAGCTTCATTTAAAATTTTTACATTACTCAATTTTCCGAAATAAATGTATAGCAATATTTTTTTAAAAAAAATGCAACATTGAATAATCAAAACACACACATTATTGCTAAGAAGTTTATCGAATTACATTAAAAATGAAATAAATAAATAAAATTAATTTGTTTCATCCAAGTATTATTTGGTTTTAAACTGAATATAAGTATATCATATGTGTATTCTCCATATATTTTTTAATTCTAATTTTTCAATGACAAAAATCATTAAAATTACTTAGCTTTTTCTAACATTAAAAATCAAATATATATGATATGAAATAACTGCTAATTTATATTTAAGAAAATGTCTTCTGTTTCTATAAATAATAAAAAGAGTTCCAATCTTAAAAAAAAAATTTCATTATTTGTTTGAGAAACAAAACAGAGAGTTCAGGATGTCTGTATTTTGAAACGTGTTCGGGCAATATCAAATTCTATCAGTGGTTAAGGGAGAGGGCCCCACCTGCAAACTCAGGTATTTAGCATCAGTCAAGCTTTGAGCGTCCTAGAGTCTCTGCCCTCCCCCGCAATGCGGGGGTGTACGTTACGCCACTGAATTCTATGCTATCAATTTTTATCCGCAGCTCAGGTAAGGAAACAATGTGATATAAAAGTGTCCTCAGAAATTAACAAATGTATTTGAGTTTGCCTCTTACATTTTTAAAGTAAGCTTTTAAGGCGGCACCGTGTTTGAAATCAATCACAAGATTGCAAGACTTGAATTTGCCTGAAAATATTGGATGACCCAGACGTCCGTTAACATTTGAAAATTTAATAATTCACGTAGTAATGTAGCTAGAGAGGTAAAAATTGACGCATTTGCTTGAAATGGCATAGGGTTTTATTCAAACCTAAAGTGACCAACAGGTGGCTCTGTGTTACAAAAGCAAAAGTTAGCATAACAATTTATTTTTTTGTAATAAACGATGTTCTTTATAACAAATGCTCAACATGTCGACCTTCATTCTTTAATAATACTTGCAGTCAAGGGAGCAATACTAAGAATAATATATCTAGGTTTAGTAAGTAATGTTAAGCAATATTAAGAATAGTATATCTCTTATCAGATGATCGGGATAGAATTGCGACTTCAGCAACCTCACAAACAATAATCACACGGATTGAGGTCTTGGGACCAGGGAGGCAAAGCGGGATGGAAGTGGCAGCTCAGCACGTGATCCTCATCAAACGATATGCGCAAGAGATTTTGCACACCCGTCTTATAGTGACAAGATTGTAAAGGTGCCGTAACAGATTCTCCATTCTGATAGTAGAGCTCTGCTAACAATGCTTTCCTGATAAAGTCAACATGTCTTAATTGCTGGTGCAACTGTTTTGTCTCTGACTACAGCTCATTTTATGCACGATTTGCATGTGGCGTCTTTGACGTTTTGTTGTCCATCTCTGTTGGCCCTTTTTGCACTTTTTTGGTTTTAACAAAACCCTATGTCATGACAAGCTTGCGTGTCAATTTATATCTTTCTACCTGCATTTTTCCGTGAATTATTGAATTTTCAAATGTTAACGGAGTTTTGGGTCACCTGGTACATGCGAACAATCTGGAGCAAAATATTGGTCATAAGATTGGTCACTATTGGTTATAAAATAATTTATTGGTATTCTTTTGCCGTAGCTTTCACTACTCTTTCGCAAAAAGGGATTTTGGGACGCCTGTATGGCTAATACTCCACTAACCATTTTGGAAGCCGGATGATGAGCTCTGCATGCATCTTTTATTTTATTTAGCTTCTTGTGAACTCCTTGCGTAAACAATGTCATTCTGGAGGTTGAAAGATTCTTTAATATCAAAAATTTTCTTGTCTGTAAACATAATATTTCTGTAGCCATTCTGAGCATGCCACCGCAATACTGCTTTTGTTTTAAGATATATCTGGCGCTTTAATTCTTTTGTAAGATTGTGGCCAGTTATTATTGGATAATCCCCTAGTCTAAGATCTAATCATGCGACAGATTGTTCTTTTTAACACGTTCATCTTTAGCCTGTCGAAGAATTTTCTTTCTGAGTGTTTTGACGAGAGCTGTAGTTCTCCCCAAGCGCAGCCGACTCTCTTCTGGTGTGATCTACAACGTTGTTGGTCTCAGAAAATGTCTTAGTTGCTCGATAAATAAATAACCTTTTGATGTATAAATTTTTAACACCCTTTAAAATATCTGACAGTCTCTTCTTTTTATGATACAGTGGAATAACTGCCGCTCCGTTCTCTTCAGCATACATTCTTCCGTGTTAAAAATCTGATTTAGAACAACATACATGATTGATTACAATTTTTAAAAAATATTGCAGACGATCATCAACGACGAAATTTAAAATCGTTTGCTGCATCTAAGTCACAACAACTAATCTCAAATTTTTGAGTTAGAACCTATGATAGCTTAGGTACGGGAGACCGGGGCAAGATGACGAATGTCTTAATTTTTCCGTATTCCTCTAGGTAGCAGCATCAAATGAACACTACTGGCTCTCCTTTTGGCCGTTCGTTAAACAATAGTATTGACACGCTGAAATCGCCATTTTTGTGTTAGTTGTGAAGCTTTGATTGTTTTTTTCTGCCACGATATAACTTTTATGCATGTGTAAGCTCTGCTACAGATACGGGTAAGATATAACGTTTCTCTTTAATATTTATGAGTAATTTGGTTTAAATACTACCTATACCATGAATAAATGTCAATTGATTGCCTTCCTTCATGGTAATGAGAACGAATATTTTTAAACAGACAGTCTGGGGCAAGATAACGATCCGAAACACGGGGAAAGATGACGAGTTCGTCAACTTGCCCCGTGTTTCGGAATTTATCAAACTATTGTTGTCCATTCTATTAAATCCTGTGAACACTTGTTTGTCTGTGTGGATATCCACTCGACCTTGCGCTTCCATCTCTTCTAGGGTTAAGGGGTGCATCGGATCGGGAAAGGTTTGTTCGAGAGAGGGTGACCAGAGGGAGACATATTTGCCATCCGCTAAGCCCCCCCCCCTCCTAAAGAGGAAGGAATGTAACAACAATTTGTTGCTTTAGAGCTAATGCCACCTTTTCTGAATTTTTGCGAGAAAACGAATGCTTCCTGAACTTGTATATATAATATATAGAAGAGAGAGAGAGAAAGAGCCCCACCAGGAACTATAAACAACTGTAGTGATAACGACTGGAACAATGAGGGTACCTTTTTCTCTTTTTTTGAAGAACTTTTATCTTCATGTGAAACCAAGCAAAGAATCTCCTACTCTGTTGATTTTTGACAATCACAAAACTCATATAACTTTGTAGGCTATCTTATATTGCAAAGCGAAAAACATCATTATGTTTGGGTTGCCGCCGCACACATCAGATCGTCTCCAGCCCCTTGTTGTGTAATTTTTTGACTAATTAAAAACGTACTATAGCCAAGCATGTGACAACTTTATGGTCGCTCATCCAGAACAAACTACCACAGACAAAAATATTGGGGAGGTTTTGAGCATCACTTACTTCAAATCAGCTACAGTTGGAAATGCCGTTGGGATCGAGCCTCATAATCCTCTTGTGTTTAGCGAACATGACTATGCTGCGGTAAAAACTACTAACCATGATGCTGTTCGCGATGAAACTGAGAATAATAGTGCTAACCCTCAGACCCCGGTAGTAGAAAACCAACATATAAACCCTCCAGAAAAACCAGAACTTATGGCAAATGCTGATTCCGTTGCACCAAAGAAGCCTGAATAAAAGAATAAGTGTTATGTTACTCTTCATTTCTAACTTTTAAATTGAAACAGATTGCTAAATAATTTTTAATCAAGCTAAATACCAGGTGGTTATAATTAAAGTTACACCATTCAAAGACCTGTAGAGCCTGTTCTGGTTATCGGATTTTGATGGAACTTGGAATATATGCTACATGGACCATGGGAAAAGGTTTCTGCAATAAAAAAATAGTATAAATTTTGACCACCAGTTGGCTTTTATCGAATTTTCCTTATATAAATCCTTATAACCTCTTTATGAACTTGCAGTCATAGCCAGAGAATCAATCAGCCTACGTTTTCCATCGTTAGTCATGCCCTTACAAAAAGAAAAGAAAAAGATTGAGCTTTACTGGTAAAACTATTTTATCAGAACGGCATGAGCCATTTAGCTTCTCTGCGTTCGATCTGCGAAAAGGCCCCATATCGAGGATTGGTTTGAGGAAGAAACTGGGAATTTGGATGTGCGCCCTGAAGAGGACGGAAACCAGTTGGGACTGAAACTGTGGAAGAAGTCGCTAATGCTATGGTTGAAAGAGCCTCTCCAGTTCCCTCTATTCTTCAGCAAGTGGTCGACAGTACGAAAAATTAATGCGATACATTTTGAAATGGTATCCGCATAAGATCCACGTGATGCAAACGCTGAAACCTCAAGATTAGAAAACACGTCTTGAATTTGCTTGCCGATTTTTGGCGGGAATGGAAGTTGATGATGCGTGGTCTTGGAAAATTCTATGGTCAGATGAGGCACACTTTTATTTAGTTGAACTGTGAATACTCAAAGTTGCCGCATATGTCCACCTCCAAATTTCCTCATCAACAACCACTGCATTCTGATTACGTGACTACTTGGTGTCGATTTACTGCTGAGTTTATCCTCGGATCTTTTTTCTTTGAAACTCTCACTCCACAAGGTCCTAAAAGATGCTCTGTCACGAGTCCATGGTACAGTGAACTTCTTCAACAACAGGTCATTCATGCTTTACAGGAACGACATTGTTTGCAAATCACTATCTTTATGCAAGAGGGAGCAACTCCTCACAGTGGGTGCCAAGTCAAAGCACTGCTTAGTGCTCACTTTGGCGATAATCGTGTAATATCCAGACATTTTCCAGATGCATAGCCTTCTTGTTCACCCGACTTAAATCCCTGTGCTTTCTGGTTGTGGGAATTTATTTCTAAAAGGCCGCTTATAAAGCGGAGGAATTAGGACTTTACCTGATTTGAAAGCTAGCATTATACATCCTGTGGCTGAAATCCCTCGTAAGTTGTTTCGCGCTACCACTGAAAACGTTATAATGCGCTTTCAACACGTTATTGATGTCAATGGAGCACATATTGAGCATATTCTGTAATTGCATAAATTTTAACGATTCTAACATATCATTTGGGATGCAAATTCCCTCCTGGTGGTCAAAATTTGAACTTTTTTTATTGCAGAAACCTTTTTCCCATGGTCCGTATAGCATATATTCCAAGTTTCATCAAAATCCGATAAGCAGAACGGGTTCTACAGGCCTCTGAATAGTGTAACTTTTATTAGAACCACCTGGTATTTATTTCCTCAAGCGCCTATAATGATCTCAATTAAATGTAGAAAAAGAACTCTCAGAGTGTCAATTTCTAATATTAAACCTTCCTTTGAAAAACTTTGCTACGCAAGACAAGCTCATGGGATACCATAGTAATTATTAAACTTGCTCTTAATTTAGTATTAATAAGCATTGTGCAGTACAGATACATTTTATGTATAAGTACATTTTATCAATGTAAATGTGTATTTATTTTAAAATGTCATATGTATTTTGTTTTGATTTCTTTCAGTAAAATAATAATTTTTGTAAATAATCTTTTTCTTTTGATTTTTTGATATGCTCTCCCTCCATGTAACTCCCCCCCCCCCAGGGGCTGGTGTCCCATAGTTTGAGAAGCGCTGAAGTGTTAAAAATGACGGCCCAGTAAACTATTAATTTCGGTTAACTATATTTATATAAAAGCACATCACTCTTTCTCATTCGTTTTTTTTTTTTTTTTTTGCTTTTATATCTATAAAAATTGTTTTATCGTCGTAAATTATTCGTGGTTTTTACTTTTACCATTGTTTAGAATCATCACACATATTCAGTGCAAGCAACAAAATAATTTCTGTCCATTTTCTATGGAAATCTATAAGTAGATATATAAATACGTGTATTTATTATTCAAAAGAGAAAATAAGTTGGATTGTATGTGAGATAAATGACCGATTTTTGACAGAGCACTATTTATTCGATTTATTTATTCTAGATCCCTTCACCCTTCAGCCTGCACGTTCGTGCTGGAATAATCCACGTTCCGAGGGAAAGCAAAAACTTTTTGTTAATTTTTCCAGATTCACTGCGGTCAGTGTAGTATTAATAACCAGAAGAATGTAATATTTAAAGATAAAAATATTTCGAATCTTAAAGCGAAAACAATGTTTAACACGTATAGTTGTGCGGACTGGGTCTTAAAGAGATGTGTACCACCATTGCAATAGTTTTAAAAGTTTAATAAATTGTTTGAAAGAATACGCCATCACGTGGTACAAAACATTTATATTTATTCAACAGACATACATATTAATTAAAAGTTGATGAAATTACAATCACGAACAAATATAAAAATATTTCCATAACAATGGAGAGAGAGAAACCAATTGATAATAATAGTTCTTTCGTTATTTGTATCCTATGTTTGGTTAACAAAACTAAGCATTTTGAAATGAATGTAACATTTTTAAGGAAATGCATTAGTAATCGTCACTGGCCTTGTCAAATTTTACTTTTGGTACGTAACATACGCAGCAAGATGGGAAAAGGAATTTTGAAAGAAAAGGGCCTTTGTGAGGATTGTAAGGGTCGATCGCCAATAGAGTCTGCGTATTATACCTTTGTTGGCAAGTAGCTTGATAACAAGGCGGTACAAAGTTGCAATAAGAGTTGTCGTACCTGCGGAAAAAAATGTTTTAAAATGAATCAAACTTAGTTCACTTTAAAACACCCGATTTCAAATTCTTCTTAAAAAATTAAGTTAAATGTATTCCATATTTTCTCATTATTTTATGACTTACACAGTGTTTTATTGATTGATTGAGTCATTCATTGAAGTAATTATTCAAAATAGTTAATGAGTGATTTTCTTTAAATACTTTTCAAGAACATGAAAAATAGTGTCCAATAATCGAATCTTGTATTTTTGTTAGTATTCCATTTTTTCTTTTATAAAAACAGTGATAATACTGTTTTTGTGTGTTCGAATTGATACATTTTTAAACGTTACATAATTAAATTTACGATAAATTTAGAAAAATAAATTAACGAACATATTTCCGAAAGCTTTTCTTTGTAAAATACGCATTCTCTAATGCAATAAAAACTTATGCTTAAACCTTATGTGTGTAAAATCATAGCTAAAAAAAAACAAATAAATAAAGATTTTCAAATTTGAGTCTTAATGCCATAAAAACATAACGTTAGAAGGTACATTCGATGTAAATAAGCTTTAAAGTTCTTAAAGCGATTTACATATTCACACACATTATATGGTCTATCAATGTAATTTATTTAATATTCTTTTGTAAAATATTATTTTAAAATATTTAATGTAATATTCAAATTGAGGCGATTGCATCGGGTTCATTGATTGTTTTATTAACGTCGTCACACTCTGAAGCAACACGGGGGTTGTTGGCAGGGACGTCTTAAGGCATGGGCCCAGGGGCCTCGCTACAATGGCGGCTTTGTCTCATTCTCGACTTCATGATTCGAATAATTCCAATGGTTAAATATTATTTACGGTTGTATTATCCGAAGAACTGGGAATTTAGGACGATATGTCAACTGGCTACATGGGATGACCGTAGTTCATGTACATAAGCCTAGCCCTACCACCATACACTATTATTACTCCTTCTGTCAAAAGGCGGTAGTCGGTCGAGCCGGTCTGTACGATTATAAGTCATATACATTTATTTGCTTTAGGTTATTGTTAGGGGCCGTTGGTAGCCTAGTGGTTAGAGCATTGGACTCCAGACCGGAACCAGGACTGGGTTCGATGCCCGATGCCAACAAACGCCCGCCGAGTATAAACGGAGAACGTGCTCGTTAAATCAGTGGGTCCGAATGGTGTCGCCATCTATCGTGTTGTTCCGAGCAAAATCGCACTGTAACCTTCTTGGGGGCTCAAAGCTTAGGCTAACGACAGGCGTAAAATTCTAGCCCTTAGCCGCGATGAATTTCGTGGACCTTGATCTGATGTTACTGCCGATCAGGTGGCATAAGCAACAACAACAGGTTATTGTTTGTACGAGTATTTGACAATATATGCTGTGTACTGTCTACATTTATGGGTCATAGGTGGGGCCTACATTCGTGTAGGGGCCCAGGGCCTCGAAAAGTCTTAAGACGTACCTGGCTGTTGGTAGTGGACAATGTAATTTTGATTCTCGGTCAAGTGGCGGGGGTGACACCCAAGCTGGCATCTTATTCTCCATATTTCCCCTCCATGCTAATGTGAATTCTGTAAGCCTTGACAATTTCAAGATTTAATGTGCATTGGCCCTTTTATGTGGCAAATCTTTAATTGCACCCACAACTCTACAGAAACAATATCGACAACGAGTTCATGACCATGACCACCTGACGATCACAGTCATAATTTAATTGTCACCTCCTCAACTGTAAGTAGAACCTTTGTAAGCTAATCACATTTAATTTTCTTCAAAATAATTTCTAGCTGTTGTTTTTTTATTACATTTTTTACTGTCTTATTTATTTTAAACATTCATATTTTCTTCCATGATTTACTCTTATGTTTTTTTTATCAATTTCAATGGAAAATAATATATTTATAAATAAGGATTCTTAACCTATTATTACTAATATCACATTTCAAAAATTCAACTATGCAGTTGTATATTTTAAATTTTAATACCCACCGAGGCAGCTCAAAAATTTATCTTTGGAATATTGGTCTAAAATAGAATATGATTATACAGACCAGATGTATGATATTTGGAAGAAAATTTGCAAGATTCACTAGTCTAAACGTATTAATCTCGGCACAGTAAGAATTGCAAATTGAACATTGCCCCCCCCCCCTCCAAAGACTGTCGTAGGCAATGAAGAAAAAATACTCTATATTTATATTAAATGCCCGTATAATTTTCAAAACTGGAACGACAAAGTTGTGTCTCAAGTACTTTATTTAGTTGAAAATTATAAAATCCATCAATAGGTCGTTGTTCATTTCTTGTACAATTTTAATATCTTAGTATATCCATTTGAATTAATTACGAATTACGGTCTCTAATGGGCTTGGTTATCCTCACCATATGCACGCATGTGTCAACAAGACTTTTCAAATGGCAATAAAAGATGAGGCAAAAATCTTTCAAAAAATATATTGAAAAAAAAAAAGAAAAGAAAAAAGCATGTAAAAAAAACTATGATAGTTGCATTCCCGAAAACTCAAATGCAATCCCTCCAAATTTGCATTCGATTAGTTTGATATAAAACTATAAAAAAAATTTATTGAATTAAAAATATTTGCTTCAATATAATTAAAATATAATATTTTGAATATCATTTGAAAGCACAGAGCTTTGATCTTGTTTTTTTTTACTAAACTTTAAAATGTTAAATACCAAACGAGTATTTATGACGACCCCTTTTCTTTGCATGTCTCCTCTTTCATTTTCGGATTAGTCGGTTTCAAGTAGATGAGTCCACTGTCAGGATATATTGATCATATGATGAAGTAAAAAAAACACACTCATCAAAATAGAGTATTCCTTACCTGCAAATAACTTCCGTTACAAACTGCGCATATTGTTCCGTGTTGATGACTACCACCCATCGTCCATTGTTGTTTTTTGCCCACCCGGGTCGAATCATTCGAGTAATAGAGTCACACACTAGGGCTCCGTCTGCGTTCTCCGCTATCCTCGGCAGCCGTTGCTGCTTTAAATCCCGAAACAATTTCTCTAGCGGCCACTTCATGTATTTGATCACTTGGCTCACCACATCTCTAGAAAGAAAGCATAGAATTATTAGGATTTGACTTATTTTTGAAGTGAAAACTTCTTTAGCGGCGTTGGCCACTTTTTGATGGGAGAAAATCTTATGGGTTCGCGTTACCGACATGCTTATAGCAGTATATCTGTAGCTATACAGCTGACGTATAGTGCTGTGTACATCTTATAAGTGAAATTCAACGGATTTAGTGAAAAGTTCAATGTGTATATACTGTGCATTGCTCGTTGCGATTCCCAGAAGGGGCAATACATATTAATGGTTGCCGTTTATATTTCGCCTGGAAAATCTATGAGACAGATACGACAATTTTTATTCAAAAATTTGATGATTTAAACAAAAGTAGGTTCTGAAATACTCGAATAAAGATTTGGCGAAAAATACGATAATGTACCGATGATTTTAAGAGGAGACTTCAATATTAACTTTGCAGATGATAAAAATCTACCACTAATTGAATTTCTAAATGAAACACTTAATTTAAATATGTCCAATGATTGAAACCTCAGTACTACAAAGTATAAAACGACGATCGATGCGGTTTTTACACGATACTTATGTAAATTTGTGAATCAAACATTTTCCTTTCTTACTTTAATTACCATAAGCCTATTGTATCTTTTTTAGAACAAAATGAAATAATTGAAAGTACAAAAAGTCTAAGTATTGAGGAAATTAATGATGACAATGATGCAAACACACACACACACACACACACACAATTAAAGTAATGTTAAAAATCAAGTACATTGAAATTTAAGTAAATACAAATACTATCCATAAATAATATGATTGCATATTAATTTAATTTCAATTGAATTGTATTTATATTTTGTCATGATCTTCCCGTAATACATTTGAATGATAAAAAACCATATAAACATGCATTTAGTTGTTGCTCGGAGTGTCAATAGATATGAAAACCAAATATATGTTGATAATTTTAATTCAAACATTATAAAAATTCAAATTTTAATACTAAAAGTTCTAAGTTTTCACTTCTAACGGCAGTCTTTATAACTGCCAATTTTTTTTTTTTTTTTTTTTTTTTTTTTTTTTTTTTTTTATGCTTTCAAACAGACGTCTACTTGTCATTTTTGGACAGCCTTGAATCTTATACATTTTTATGGAATTTTTTATGGAATACATTTTTTTAACAACATACTTAAAGAATGGTTTGAAAGTTCTTGCATGTAAAGAATAAGATGGCAATATCGGGTTTAGTTGCAAGATAATTATAAATACCGTTGCGTCTAATTCATTGTTACACATTATGTAAATTCTGTAATGCTGAGATATTTACAGTATATCATAATATCATTATCTACAATATATATGTAGTAATGTTTACAAAAAAAAATATATAATTTAGTACATCAGTATTTTAAAATGTTCTATGATAGAGTCTCGTGCTTATGGCATGAATTCTGCAATGCATTGAATATCTTCTTTTGAATTTCATTTGGTATTATAAGCAAAAGAATACAACTCTGATAAGAAGTCGATCGGTAGTATCGAAAATTGCGATTTTTACTCCCTGGAGCAAATTACAAAAAAAAAAAAATCATATTTACAAAAATCATTACATGATTGGTCTGATGATTAATACCTAGTATGTCTCCCAGGCGATGCAATACAGTCCGTACAACGACTAGGCATGCTGAGTATCAAATTATCGATCTATATATATATATATAATCTTGGGGAATATTAGATCACTCCTCAATCGATACTCTCCGAAGTTCCAGTAGACATTTAGGATGTGGTTGACGGGCTGCAACTCGTCGGCCAAACATATTCCACACATGCTCTATTACATTCAAGTACGGTGAGAATGCTGCCCAATCGGTACGAGTGATATCCCCCGATTGAAGGAATTCGTTTACGATGTTTGCACGGTGAGGATGGGCGTTGTCATCCATAAACATAAATTTTTTGCCCATGGCACACCGAAACAAACGTACATGTTATTCTAGAATCACGCTCTGATAAATTTGGCCTGTCAGGTTCCAATTTGAACATGCAGGTCATTACTGGAATCCAAAATAACCCCCCCCCAAACAAACAATCCTGCACCACCAAAACGGTGTCGTTCAATGATGTTCTCTGGGTGGTAACGGGTACCTGGCGCTTTCCATATGAATGTCTGGTGAGAATCAGACTGCAAGCTAAACCTGAACTCGTCGGAAAACATCACACAAGCCCACTGTTACGGTGTCCACATTGCGATGCTTTTTACTCCAAGCTAACCGGGCAACAGGAAGTTGCAGTAAGTAGAACACATCTGAATATAGACCAATCTTTCCTAAGTGCCTATACACGGCACTTAGACGGCCTATACACGGCACCTTGAAACTGTCGTACCAGTGGCTGAAGAGAGTCGACGAGACAAGTCTGATGTTGTGCTCTGTCCTCGTTCGGTGTTGTAACTCAGGGGCAACCTGTGCAATAACGTCTACTCACATTACCATCATCTTGGAATCTTTCCCACAGCTTGGAGATGACACTCTGGGCGATTCCAAGCTCCTCGGATATTTCTAGCTGGGTACGCCCCCACTCCAGATGGCTGATAATTCTACCACTTAAAAAATCATCCAAATGCGTTCTTTGTGTCATAATTATGCGGTTATTGCACTGAAAGGCGTATAAAGCGCTTGCGAACAAGTTTACTTCTTTGCCTGTATTCCTTGCACATCCCTCTCTAACACTCTCGTAGTACTATCGGTATCATATGATGGCTTTCTGCAATTTGCGTATGATTCTTGAAGATATATGTAGTCATTTTACAGGTGATATATATTAATTTTAGAGTTCAGTTTCCGCGTGACTCTGAATTATCCATAATTTTTGTGGATATGAGTCTATTTGTGTGTGTGTGTGTGTGTGCGTGCGAAATAAATAACCTACCTGGATTATATAGAAATAAATTTAAATATAATTTGTGTCAAAAAACTGAATCTACACAAATGGAGTTCTATCCTTAGCATTATCTCTGCAACATATCTTATTCCTTAGAGTTATACCCTTCTCGGTATTCTCATTAATGTTTATTTCAATTAAGAGTAATTTTTTTAAGCACTGAATATTTTCGAACAACTTTTCTCTTTGAGTTGCTTTTAGCTCCCTCTCCTAAATAGCTTTCTCATTTGCTGTATACAAATCGGTTCACAAGTTCGAGTCCTGATTCCATTAAAGACAGGGAAAAGTAATAGTGGCTGCTGAACGCAAAATTGAGTTATATTAACGTCGCATTATAAAGCAACACGAGGGCTGTTGGCGACGGACCTCGGTCATGTAACGAGGACTACTACCACACCACACCATGGGAGGACATTTCAGCCTCGACATATTTAACATGCACCGACTCTCTTTACACGGCAGATCTTCAGTGGCACAAGGGTTCAAATGACGAGTTCGTGACCATGATCATTAGGTGACCGCAGCCACTTGCTGATCATCATATTAAACTGAAAGTCCTCATATGACGTGTTTCTAGAATTAAAAAGGTAATAAATAAACTTGAAATTTGTTCTACAGTTTTTTAATGAGATTTTAAAACTTTAAAGTTATCAGTCTTCATATAAACAGACTAATTCGACTGAAAACTCTTGGACTTGTCTGAAATTAAACCTTAACATATTGCCACTACATTGTTTTCTCAACTTAAATCGTAACATTTCCACTCTTGAAATGATTTTTTTTACCGTGAATTATGCATATTTTTATGGAGTATCTTCTAATGTGTATTCTTATTCTAATCGAAATGTGCCCCATAACATCTTTTGCCCTGTAGCAATTATCTTAAAAACTGACATTCTGGATTCCCGAACGACAATTACGTTAAAAAAATTGATGCATTTATCTTTGGTAATAACCTTAGGAAATATGTATCAAGCTAGCAGGATCTTCTTGCTCCATTATGTTATTTCCAACCACACCCTATATGAAAGAAAGCTTTAACGCCCTACTTTTAGAGGTGCGTGACTAATTAATTATTCCTTAATTAGCGACGTATTTAATCAGCATTAATTGTTAAGAGATATTGCTGATTCTTGTCAGCAGAATTATTGATTGGTATTCTTTCATGAACATATTTAGTTTAACATAGCCACAAATATTAAACACGAAGGAGAATCTCCTTTTTCAAATTTCTCTTGCTTGAAGACACAAATTGAGTGTTTTTATTTATGATGAAATATATTTTTGTTCGTTGTTCACAATAATTGTTCTTTTATAAAGTTTTTCATTTCGATTACCATTTATTTTATGTAATATTACAGTTTATTAATTTTTGTCTTTGAATCTTTGCGTTAAGAGCTTATCAATAAATTAAACTTTTTTCTAATAATTACTTTTACTTATCTTTGCTTAAAACTTTCATGTTATTTTTACACATCTTTTAATTGTAACACAACACTTTAAATCATATAATTTTTGAATTAAACTAAAATTGACTAAATTTGTAACAAGGGGAAAAAGTAAGAGAAATATTACGAAAAATGTGTACTATGAATACTAAAGGGAGAGGGTAAAAATAAATACTTACGACTGTATGATCTAGCTTCAGCTTCAAGAAAAAAAAGAACGCTAATCTTCTAACTGAAATACATGAGCTGTTGTTAAATATATCTCAAAAATGTATACTATCAATCCAAAGGGAGAAAGGTAAGGATAAATCTTTACAGATGGATAAGCTAGCTTCAGCTTAAAAAAAATGCTAATCTTCTAACCGATATCCAAGATCTGTGTTGTTAAATATATCCCAGACATGTATATTATCAATCCAAAGGGGTGAGGGTGAAGATAAATCCTTACGGCTGGATAAGCCAGCTTTTTACATCCCGAACTATTCAAACCCAATTGAAGTCTCCTATTGGTTATATCAATAATCTTAAAACTAATTCCTCTTCTTAATTTAAAGTACGAGTATTATACAAATTTTATAGGCAATTTGTATTATTATTAAGTAATTTATTTTGCCAATGAGCAAGTATTGAAAGTATCTCAGTCATTCTAAAAATACAGATTAGAGGTTAGAGCCCTGAGCTCCATAAAGCCATCAACTACTCCAATTGGCCATAAGGTCTTCGACAACGCCATCATTTGCTTTTGAATCGTGTCTCTCAGGAACTGAATCAATAACAACGAGAAAACATAATCCGTACGCAACTATTACCAATTTTATGCAATATTCGTTCGAGTGCTATGACCGAAATTAATGTTTATTAGTCTTGAAAATTTAATCATTAGCATACTTGATATAAAAGAATTCGAATGCAAAATTTTAAAGAGATGGTATTATTTTTAAAGGGGCATTCGTTTTTGCAAAGGGATGTATAATCTCAAATTTTTAAGATTTTTGAGAAAGGATAACGATAATCTAATGATTACAGCTATATGTGATGCTCGAATCGCTCTTTCAAGTCCTGGTTTCACCAAAGACCGTCGTATCTGAATTACTGTTTCTTAAATGGAGCCAAACTTCACAGCCCTTAACTTGAGGTTTAATAGATATTATGAAAATAAGTTATTAGCTCATGGATTATTCTTGAATCTTGATTTTTAAAGCCTCTTCATCTTGAAGTTGCTTAGAAATCTGAGATCAATCCTCAATAGCTCGAGTGTGTCTTTTCTAGTAATTCAAATCATATCTAAAAGCTAATAAAAAACCACGATATATTTTGACATTATATCTACAGTTTTATATTACATAGAAAAAGGTCAGGAGCATTAAAGATGATCGAACCAATAGCACAATCAGTTAATATTTTCTTTCTTTCGTGTATCTTGGACTATCAAAAAAAATTTTCATCAATTCGTATTTTACAGCAGATATTGTTGCCAACATTTTTGCTGAGCCATGTTTCTACAGCCCAAATGACAGATTGTTCCTCGATATAATCTAACAGTGTAATTAATACCTTCCAACTTTTAAATTTTGAAATCTCCAATTACTCATAAGGATTTTGACTGTGCTGTAACAGCCTTATTAGTATTTCTCTAAAGAAAATTATAGTTTACATATATACATATATATAACATATGTATATATAATGGTGTAAGATAATGAGAAAAATTATAACACCCTTCAGTTTGTTGTTTGCAGGATGCTAGTTTGTGATAGCGGTCGGTTCCTGATCGACTCTGAACGCTCTTGTCTACCTGTAAACCCGGCTAGGTGTGTGGGAGAAACTGAATGATCCACAGACATGATTTCAATCTATTCAATTTATTAATTCCAATTATCAATCAGACACAGTACAATTATAATTAAGATAGATGAAATATAGTAGAGCGCGGAGGTGAACACTACTACAGACCCTCAACTGAATCTAAGATAGCTTAAATACGCTCAAATATAACTACGTCGCACACTAATAAGCTAACTTCTACTTAATCAAGCTCACAATACCTGTACTTTTTATGCATCGGATCCTACACTGGAAACTTGCAGGTGATCTCTAGCGGCTTGATCAATGTCGTTCGATCCACGCTCTGTAATATTTTTCCTGGACAACTCCAAGACCTCTAACTAATTCCACTCTCTTTCAATCTTCAACTAACAACTAATGCACAGACTCTATGTTAACTCCAACTTGCCAACTCCAACTCAGAAACTCGCGAAAACAGAATTTATATAATATACTTCATTTACATAATCACGCTTCCTTAAGGCGGTATCACACGTGCATTTTTTTGGCCCAACTTTTCGCCGAATCTGAGGGGGAAAGGTTACCGTAAACAAAACGACATGCTCTGACATCAGCCACGTTCTTTCTCCACATTGAAACATTACTCGCTGATTTTTCTGCTTCGAAAACGACCATCCAATATTATTTCTTTTATTTCGCTCGCGCTTTTGTTTATGGGGTAAACAGAAATGGAGCATCATTCTGTTTAAAATATTATACGCCGTTAAAATATTGTTCACCATTAAAATATTATACACCATATCTGATGCGTTTGATGCAAAGCTATCACCGTTACCGCCATCTTGTTTACGACGTAGGGCGCCGAAGAACCCCATTGGCTGGAATTTCAAGCAACTTTCATTTAGAGCAACTTTCTCAGTTCACTGGAAAAAAGTTGTTCCAAAGCCATTGCTATGGCAACGGAGTAAAAATTGCACGAATTGGAACTAAAATTGCACCAAACGTGTACGTGTGATAAGGCCTTTACTCGGTGAAAGTTGGTCGAAATAAATATTTTCCTAAAAGAGTCATGAAGGGATTAGTAAAGCCGCGTATAGATCCGTCACAAGTTGCGCAGAAGAAATCCATGCTCTAACAGGATTTAACTTTCATTATACGAGGTAACAAGTTTCTTGTAACCTTAGAGCGAATTAATTTGAGCAACGGGTGGAAAAAAACGTATTTTAGTAACTTCCGGAGAATATCACAATGCATCTTTCGTTATATCAACACTTTATCAGAATTTATATTTCTTTGTAAAAAAAAACATTCAACATTTTATGAAAGCTTACCTCACTTGTTTAATTCTTGTGCTTATTGCGCATTCATGTATTCATTTTTAATAAAGTGATTCAAATTAATGATATCGTTACTTACATTGGGTAATCCTCTTTGTAACTGCAATAATAGCGTCCGTATTGAGCACAACCGGGTGGTTTCTTAGATCCAGCAGGTTCTTTCATTTCGTCTTCTGGTCCCTGTTGCCAATTTCCAGCTGTCTCTTGTCTTTTGGTATTGGGATACTTAACTGTAGGTGGAAGGGCTGTCACCTGTGATACCCAGTTGGCCATTCTCACTAACTTTTCTTCGTTTAGAGCTTCTTCGGGAGGTTTATCAAGAAATATCCAAGTGGCCTTCATTTTAGATTCTTCTTCCATCAGGCTGGTCATATTGGATAAAGGGGACTTAGACTGGATTGAAGTTTGTCTCGTGTGTTCCTCCGGAGGCATAAGTTTCTCTGAAGCAGCCAATAAAATCCATGAGAGGAGAAAAATTATCCAATTATGCACAGGCTTTAACAGCATAACCTGAGGATTAAAAACAATACCGAGTTTTCATGAGTGGTGTATTAAGTTCTAAAAATATCAAATAATTTTATTTTAATAATAATTTTTATTCTATTCCCTGTGTTGAGGAAGAAATACTTCACGTATGTATATTTCTTTCAATTTTTCTACACTGTATATATTATAAGTAAATATTCACATCAAAAGAAGTCCGTTTTGGTAATGAATTTAAAAATGGTTCTCTAAAATTTGCATTTCTTTCAGTAAAATTAAGCCCAATAATGAAATGGCTTTAATAAAAAATTTTTACATAAATGAACCAAAAGTGAAATCAAATAAAATAAGTAAAAGCAAATGGTATTCCACATCTTAGACAAAAATCTACATGCTTTTTTTAACTCTTTTTGTAACATATATTGCGATTAAAATTTCGGTTTCAGTAACGCCTAAATACATTCAACTCAAATAACTGGGTGAATCGTCTTCCATTTGTTCAAAGAATATAATACAAAAGGTGGTTTTAAATGTCTTGAAAAAATATGAACATTTTAAAAATAATTATTGATGAAGCACGAATGGAATTATGAGAGTTTTAAGCAATTCTACCAATAATTTTAAACTCAAGTGGAACATTTTTGCGAAATTTGATTGCTAAAGTAACTTGTTTGTAATATCAAATCAATGAAATGGTGAAATCTATACGTAAAGTACAGAAAATATTTGTCACTTCCACGTGTCAACACCCTCAAACTCGCAAAAACAGAATTTATATAATATACCTCATTTACATAATCACGTTTCCTTACTCGACGAAAGTTGATTGAAATAAAATTTCCCTTAAAGAGATATGAAGGGATTAGTAGAACCGCGTATAGATCTGTCAAAAAATTGTTATTTTAAAAATTGATTAATTAAAAGTAAAACTAAACTATTGCAAATTAGTTCTATATATATACCGTATTTACTCGAAACTAAGCCGCTCCCCAAAAATATGTTGTTATCGATTCTAAGCCGCACCCCCAATTTTCTACACGTTTTTGAGAAAAAATATAAAAAAATTGTGTAAAAGGCTCATCAATATCCGATTCGTATTTTTTTAAAAAATTTTTAATGAGAAATAATAAGAAGTTAATAATTAATTTATTTTTCCAGTATATTAAAATCTTTCAAACATACCTTAACCTATAATTAACCGTCATATGATGCTTGGAAAATGATTCGTCACTCCCAGTGTCACAGTTGGCATCGGAATTGGTGCCGGCGTCGCCATTTTCCCACGGTGTCGTTTTCCGTGCCATCCAATACATTAGTTATGCAACATTTTGTTAAGGAATATTTCATAGAAGAATGCGAAAAAAAATTATTGAAAACTGTTGAACATTTATAAGCAAAAATTATATCCTTTTGCTTACGCCATCGACGTATATTTGTTCCATCCACGTCAAATTTTCAGTGGCTGCTGCTCTGTTTCCGTTTTTTTTTCCTTCATGTAAAATTCCCTCCCTTTTCCTACTTGCGTCATAGGGAACTCGTCTTGATGATATTTGCGATATTTTTTTATGTTTAGATCAGTGGTGGCCAACCCGCGACACGCGTGCCACAGTGTGGCACGGCGGAGTTGTAACTGTGGCACGCGAAGACTTATTAAAAATTTAAAAATTGTGAAAAAATAGTAATAAATAACAACTTTTTTTAACAACTTTATGGAAATGCGAATATTTTAGGAAAAAACCCCTTTAAGTTTGGATCACATAACACATGTTTGTAAATAAATGTTTTCTATTATGAACATAAAATCAAAATATTACTCAAAACTAGCTGATATGCACCTAGAGTAACTTAATTTTGCTTGCATCTTTAAGAGCTAATCTTAACATAGATAATCTTAGTGCGTCACTCTTCCTCACCACAGGTCCGAGTTTCAATCCCCGAGCTGTGGGCAAGGTCCACTCAGCCTTTCATCCCTTCAATGGGTCGATAAATGAGTATACCAAGCTTGATAGGGAACTTAACGCTGGGGGTTCGCGTCAGACTGACCACCTGACTTGACCATCTGCTCATGCACGTCAGGGCCCCAAGGTTACGTATACTGATATGGAAACAGTAGGCCTTGACCCTCATGGGCTGTTGCACCACTGAGTTAAGTTTAACATAGATGATTTGGTCAAAAACCTACAAGTTCAATAGCTACATTAAGTCAGTACTGAATTTTTAGTAATAATTTAAAATTAAATGTTTCAAGTTAATCATTTTTATTTCATACCTTACTGAACAGATTTGAAAGTGTAAAAAGTTTATTAACAATAAAACCTAAGTTTGTACTTTGTCTTATATATTTATTATATATTTTTTTTAAATTTCCACTACTTAGGCTTGTATTAAAAAATATACTATTTGGTTAAAAATCTCATAATAAGCTTACAAGTAACATTTTTTTCACCTTTTCATATTTTTTGCTTGTTGGAAAAGTTGGATGTGGCACGCATAATTTTTTTTTATCAGATAGTGGCACTCTTTCCAAAAAGGTTGACCACCCCTGGTTTAGATGATTAGAAGAGAGCGTATGCAAAATAAATAAATAAATAAATAAAATAAAATAAAAAATTCCTAAATAAAAGAAGACAACAACGCTCAGGATAGACTGAATACTGGAGATAAATTGTGGAATAGGATAAGTCCTCGATGCCAGAATGGACAGCTAAACTTTTCTTATTGAGAGAGGTGAAAACTTTATTTTCCCCATCCAACAGATGTTTTGCCTTCGATTCTAAGCCACACCCGATTTTCAGTAGCATAAACACTGGAAAAATAAGTGCAGCCTAGATTCAAGTACGACAAAATATGGATTATACCAGAAGTATCAGCATTGCCAGGACTCCTTTCCCGCCACGAGCCAAGTCATGCGAATCGCACTGCAAGAAGATGTATGGTGATACATTTTTTTCTTAATTATTCTTCGTTCCTTGGGATTCCTATCATTCTGCTTATATTATTAATAATGATTATTAATCCAGCAATTTTTTTTTAATTCTGTATTTTATATCACACTAAACCACTTCAATTCACACTTTTTTGTATAAATAACGATGTTTGCCAACAGTTTTTTTGTTTAATTTTTTACTTTTAGAATTATAACAATTATTCGAAATATTATTGTACCTAAAAGGATTTCTTCTATAAAATGAGAATAAATGAAGAGCTCTCTGATAGTTTTGGAGACCACACGTTCCAAATAATATACACCAAACAATACTAAGGAACAAAGTCAAGTAACTTACCACTTATAGCTTTGCTGAAACCGGACAATCCGAAAGTTAATAGGAAGAGCGTCGAGATATGTCCAACGTCATGTCCAGTTATCCACGAAGTGAATCTCAAGTCTGTTCTCTGCGCATCGTTGATGAAGCTCTGCTGAAAACGGAATCTCGAAATAATCATAACGCTTCTCGAAGTTTATACATGGCAACTTGACATTGGCCTTTGCGTGTATCCTTTCATTATGGTGATTATTCGCGTTTTTTGTTTCTCAATCAATGGATCAGTGATTATATTGGTCATTTTAGGTATTCATGGATGGCAGCATAACTCGAATTCATAAATATATTTGGATTTATTATGCATAATTAAATAGGATAAATTAATTTAAGGAAGGTGTATATTAAAAATAGTTCCGCTCAAAACACGAGTAACCGCAAACTTTTGAAAATAAACCTTATTTCTATTTACTTATCTTTTTGCGAAATTATTTACTTATACGAATTAGGGAATTATTAACGAATACGAATACTCTTGTATTTTAATATGTTACAATTACAATTCTTGTATTTAATACATTACATTTTAATATGTTGCTAAATCATAGAGAAAACTGGTTGGATCCAGAACTCCGAGCAATTAATAAACTATTTCATAAAAGCATTATTTAAAATCCTAGTATCTGCGAACATCAATGTTTTAGTGTTTATCAACGCCATACAAAACGAAGAAGCAACGATCACAAATTTCTCTTATGGGGAATACATTGAATAAAAATACGTAGACTAGGGGTTGGCAACCTATGGCACGCGTGCCACATGTGGTATGCGGTGCAATTCTCAGCGTCTCTCTGCACTACTCAACAAACGTCACTTTTTGAATGGATGGAAATTGATAAATGTGCGATGGACCTTATTTGACAAACATCTTCAGAATTGGGAACATTTACGGAAATACGGAAAAATTTGAAAAATAACTCTAAAGATAAATTTATAGTTATTTTGTAAATTATTGAATATCGTTGCTGGAAAGATTGAATTGTTTGAAGAGAGAAAATTGCATGTAATCTGCTTTTCGCTATTGGATCTACATATCTATATAAGTACATCTTTCCTCACATGAAAAAAATTTCACGTCCGTAAAGAAATTGTTTAACAACTAGCTGAATGTTCAATATCGTGTCAATTAGGGGGTCACACATATTACCCTTGATTTTTCAATGTGAATTTAGAGCGGTGCAAGCACTAGATTCGCATTAAAATTTTTATTTATTTTTGTATTTAATTATAATATAGAAAAATATTTTTATGTTGTTCTATGACTAATTTTAATAAATATGTTTAAAAATACATAATGTATGTGCAATTTTAGTTTTTTTAAAATTTTTGTTGAAGAAATAAATATATTTTATTCTGTTCATTTTTGTGTCGGGAAATATTTTTAAATGATGAAAAATTAATATATCATAAAACTGTAAATCTAAATTATTGACCTATGTTCTCTAACTCTGCATGTTTTATCGCGGGAATCGAATTGTTTCAAAAATGTCCTACTGTATGACACTCTGAAACATATTGGTAGATTGGTTTGGCACACTACAGCTAAAAGGTTGTCGACCCCTGACGTAGACGAAAGCGCTGAGAGGTAATCTCTATGGTAAAAATTGGTTGGTCTATAAGGTAGCTGGAGGGCTCTATGGAGTACTTAGTCCTTTTAAGGACTCTTATCTCCTGTCATTGAATTATGAGTAACTGTAACAAGTTCTATTTTTGCCCAGTGTAAAATAAAATCATTGAAATGAAAAAAAATTTACTATTGAAAATTAATACAAATAAAATACTTTCCAGATAAAAATAAGTTAAAGTTAAATAAAAAGCTCTTTTAAGAGCTTCAGAAACATGAGAAACTAAAATCTGAAAGTGGGCTGGTCTATATCAGCAGGGTGACTTGTTGGAGTACATACTCCTTTACGGGCTCTAATCTCCTGTCAGGGATTTTAAGATGACTGTAATGAGTTCAATTACTGGCCAGTGTAAATTAAGATTATTGATATAAAAAAACTTTACATTTAAAAATTAATAAAAAATAAATACTTTCCAGATGTGATAAAATTAAATTTCAATAAAAAGCTTTCGAAAGAGCTCCAAAACATGAGAAAAGCTAAAGGCTGGTCTAAAAGGGAGGTTGAACCCTCCCTATCCCCCCCCTCGTATATGCCACTGGATGATGGACCTCTGTCAAATTGTGATAGCGGTTGGTTCCTGCTTACATCTGAACTCTCTTGTCCACCTGCAAACCCGGCTAGATGTGTGGGAGAAACAGAATAATCCACAGACATGCTTTCAATCTAATCAATTTATTAATTCCAATTATCAATCAAACACAGTACAATTCTAATTAAGATAGATGAAATATAGTAGAGCGTGCAGGTGAACACTACTACAGACCCTCAACTGAAGCTAAGACAGCTTAAATACGCTCAAATATAACTACGTCACACACTAATAAACTAGCTTCTACTTAATCAAACTTACAGTACCTGAACTTTTTATGCATCGGATCCTACACTGGAAACTTGCAGGTGCTCTCTTCGACTTGATCAATGTCGTTGGCTCCACGCTCTGTAATCTTTACCTAATTCCACTCCTTTTCAATCTTCACCTAACAACTAACTCGCAGACTTTATGTTAACTCCTACTTGCACACTCCAACGTATCAGCTTCAGCTTGCCAACTCCAACGTGTCAACTACTACGTGTCCCCCCCCCAAACTCGCGAAAACAGAATTTATATAATATATCTCATTTCATAATCACGTTTCCTTACTCGATGAAAGTTGGTTGAAATAAATATTTTCCTTAAAGAGAGATTCCTTAAGAGAAGGGATTAGTAGAACCGCGTATAGATCCGTCGTCCCAAAATGACGTGAACGGTACCCTATAAACTATACCGACAGGAGGACTTCGAGCCTCAAAAGATAAAACATGCATCAGCGCCTCTACACGGCAAGTCTTAATCCCACAGCTCCAAAGAAGCAACGCCGGCCACGAGTTCGTCACCATGACTGGTCGGCTATACAACGAGAATTAACTTCTCTCTAAAGAAAAATGCTATGTGTGTCATTAATCAACACATTTGTTTATTATACTTGCTTATTACACATTGTTCCGTTTTCATTAAATAATTTCGAAAAATACTCGTATTTAGTGTTAAAAATACTCCTTTCGTACTCATTGCTAGAGTTTTCAATTTCATTACAATTTTCACATATTTCCTAACAGTTTTACTTCTATAATCAAAATAATTTAAATTGTGGACAGCGCAAATGAATAATTGTAAATGTTTATAATTTCAGCATTACATAAATTGAAATTCATATAGGTACCTTAAAAAAATATTTCTAATTTGAAAACTAAAAAATATATAATTAATTATCTGTGATAAAAGAGGGGAGAAAATTAAGAAAAACAGGTGTACAAAATTAATAATATTCTCTATATTTCTACTTCTCACTAAAAAAAATTGAGGTTATTAACTTTAAAAGTTCCCTGCGACTGTTTTGTTTAAAAAGAAAGGCACGGGGTGGGAAAATGCGTGTTCTAAATAGCAGAATTTTTAAGATATATCCTTCTACTCTTCAGTGACATTGAACAATTTATCTCTTTTTCATTTCTTTTAATTTTTAGTGTAAGCTACGCTGCCTTACTGTAATTTTTACTGTATATCTTTTTTGCCCATAAAGATAGTGAAATATGTGTTTCGTACACGAAAACATCTGTACTATAATTTATCACAGAATGTTTAACTTTTATAGTAGTTCTAGTCATATATAAATTTTAAAAAATCATAATAAAAAGCTTTCAAAGATTGACCACATGTTTATAACAGTTCACTGATAAGAAGATTTAAAATAGATTCGAAATGGAAAAACAATGAAATCATTATTCTTTAGTTTTGTATTTTGAGTTGAACGGCATTGTGACATTACAGGAAATTGCTTGTTCTGGATTTCCGTTGGTGAATCACTGACAAAAATAAATTCACTACAATGACAAATGCCAGATGTCCTTATTTTTTTGTTGAAGAATAGAATATAAACTGAAATATAAATACTATTTCTAATTTTAAAGCTTAAAGTTTTTAGTTTTCAAAATCATAAGAAGATGTTGCTTAAGACTTTTTCGGATAGTTTGTTAAATTAGCCAAGATAGATAAATATTCCATATTCCCTTCGTTTTCCTTCACTAAAAGTGTTTTTCTTTTTCCCATTTTTTTAAAAACAAGATATAGAACTAAAATGTAATAATTTGATATTTTATGTCAGTGTTAATTGAATATATATATATATATATTATATATATATAGCTGTCCTAAGTCAGCAATTTTTTACAATACTGTAGCATCTATATTTTTATTTTTAAACTCTATCATTTTAATTTCTATAATATCCTTTCTAAAATCTATTGTCTGGTTATCTTGCAATTTCAATTTATTTCAGTTTTGTTTATTGATTATTCATCTCCATTTAGTAGAGAATTTCGACTATATATATATATGTTTAAACAATTTGTAAATAACATATCAAATAAAAACTTAACAAATTGCTTAGGAATATAACATTGACTTTTTTTTAAAAATTTTATCTTTACATGAAAATGATCCACACAAAATTAAACTTTTCTGAAACACACGCGCTTTAAAAAACAAAACGAAAAATATACCCAGTCCTCTCTGTCTAGTGAGTATTCCTATCCTGAATAATTCAATAACTACAAAACTGATGTAATGACAATCAAGCACAACAAAAATACACACGCGATGTTATGCAGTCACGACATTTTCGTCTCAAACAAAAATTATGCACATACTATTTCTAGACACGTGGGTCATAAAGTAGAACGATAGGCACGACTGCCCGGAAAGTCCAGAATTTTCTAAGTCATTCGGTCGTTTACCGCTATCTTTTCATTAACTTTTCTATTTTCATTTCCTTCGGTATTTTACTGGATTGACAGAATAAATAAACATTAAGCAAATAATTTGATTGACTAATATAAAAATAAGAAAGGCCATGGTAACCCTGTGGGAAAAGTCACGAACTTCATAGATGAGGCGACACAAATTGAACAGTGCTTCAAGTTAGATAAATCGCGTAGAATATGAGGAATTGTTGAATGTTAAAGGACATGAAAAAAATTAATTTATGAAAAAAAAATTCTGAAAAACAATTCAAGCAATTATCTGTTGGTAGCAATAAAAGTTATTTAATTCAGACTTTAAGACTCAATTCACAGATTCAATTTTTCTTTAGTTCTTAAGCGCTTAGGAATTTAGAACTTTTTAGAGTAGAAAGCATTTTGAATACATTTATTTTTCCCCAAACGATTTTTTTTTGTATGCTTTATTTTTATTCAAATTTTATTTAAAAGTTACAGTGTTTAAAGATTATATTTTTGTTATGTATAGTATAATCTCATTCAGATTTTTGATTATTTCCATAATTTACTTAAAAATTTCGCAACTAGAAAAATAACTTTTTGAGTTTTTTTCAGAAAAAAGTTACATTGCTAAATTCAGCTCTTTTTCTTTCCTATTAATGATGCAAATCAGGAACTCATGTATCAAATTCTTTATTTTATATTTTAACATTAGTAGAAATTTCGCGCAAACTTTATTTTATATTTAAAATCACTATATATGTAATTTAGCTATTCATTAAAAACGTTGAAAAATTTAATATCTCAAAAGAATTACAGATATATATTTTTTAATTTAAGAAAATTGCCTATATTGCTAAAACACGTAATATAAATTATTTGTACAAAATTTTAAGAAGATTAAAAAAATTAGAGCTTTTGGTATTTTGTAATCGTTGTCTCTTAAATGGAGCAAAGTCTTAAAATCCTCTCACAGAGTGGCTTGGAAGTTATGGGAATAAGGTATGAGAGAGAGAGTTTAAATGTCCTCCTAGTTACTTAACCATGATTTAAAATTAGGAGGTTTGTCGTTAATAGTTATCATGGAGCTACAAAGTGATATTAATTCAAATCAAATTAAAGTAAAAAGGAGGCATGACGTCTGAGTTCCGTAAAAATGTAATTAGTGAAATCTCCTATTTAAGAAAGAGCAAAACAAAAAAGAGCAATTTTTTTAAAAAAATTATCATCTTAATTATAAAATGTTATTGTGTTGGAAATAAAACAATTTATTCAGAACAATGCTTCAAATATTGAATATATATATTAAAAGATGTTTTGACAGCTGCCTAGTTTTGACTGCCAAGTTTAGAAAATACTAGGTTGCAAAATAAATAAATAAATAAAAATCTGCAAGAGCAAGTTATTTGTACCTAAAAAAAGCACCAATATTAAAAAAATAATAATAATAAACATCACTTTGAGGTTTAAACATTGGATATTGGAGAACAAGTGGAGATTTTTAAATGTCTAAGAAATACGAATACCACACATTTAAGTTCTTTTCTTCTTGTGCCTAAGAAGACGTTTTAAGAATTTCTTTTCTGTTTCAGATTGATATTTCTGAGAAAATTTTCTAGATATTTGCATAATAATTGAACGGAAATATTCTTTGTGTACATGAAAATGTTTTGTTATCCAGAATTTTAAATTTACATAGGCATATACTTGCAAATATAATTATTTAGAAAGCTTTAAATTAGAAAAAGAATGTTAATTTTGCTTAGAATGTTTTTAATATTTTTAGTGCACAGTTACTAAGAAAACGGAGACAAAATTTCAACAGGTAATTTTATTTTAAAAACTACATTGAAATTTTTTTGATAAATAATAAACTAAATCAATAAAAAAATTATTAATTTTTTTTATTTAAGAATTGATTGAGAGGATTTTCGTATAATTTTTAATTCATAAAATGCATTTAAAGTAAAACACAAAGAAATAGAATAAGAGTTCCTTTTGGCGCCAGTTGGCCTCGTACTTTATAGTGCGACGTTAATAAGCGTTCACTTGATTCCAGAAGTAGTATCTTATCCATATTTTAACAATTATACATTTTTTTTTTTTGCTTTAATTATCCCAAATTGTTTTTATGCTCTTTTCCAGTAAATATTTTTAAATATATAACTGAAAATACAGTTTACGCAAATTAAATATTTTAATCATTAAATTGATAGTCACCAACTTACTTAAATATGAAAAGAATTCAATATTTCGCAATGATTTTAACAAACTAAAAACTTTACAGGAAGATTTCTTCGTACTCAATTTGAAATTGAGTAAACCAGACAATGAAAAACAAAAGATTCCTGTCATTATATTTCAGATTCTTTCATCAAATTAACGTAACTTTTACATTTTTATAACGTTGAAATAACAGTATGTCATTAAAATAGTTTTCAAAAATCTTTCTAAGAATCTTTTTAAATTCTTATTCGATTTTCTTCACAAACAGTACCATAAAATAAAAACGCACTACATGGATGAGATGCTAGTCTGCTTAAATGGCTTCTACATACTTTATTAAATGCTACATTGCGAAATAGCAAAGAAGTCGTACAACTTATGAGGCAACACTCGTGAAGTATTAAAACGCAGACACAGACAAGTTAGAAAAGAAAGCAGGATTATATTCTAAATATAACTATTGATTTAGAAACGTCCTTTTGAAAATATTTCGTATTTCTTTGGAAAATTTTTGCTCTGGCTTACAAATAAATTGATTTGTCTGAGCGCAGAACTTTTACTGAAGGTCAAAGTTTATATTTAGTAGATTTATTAAATTTTGTACAAAATTATGTTTATTATTTATAAAATGATGTATAATAAAATTACATGCTTAAAAAAGAGGTAGAGAAGGAAAAATCTGTAGTTATTTGGGAAATTTAGATTATGTTTAAATTAATACATTGTCTTATGAACATTATAGCGTTAAACTTTCAAATTCACTCTTTATTTCTTTTTTAAAAAATAAGTGTGTTATTGTGAAAACAATTTCAAAACTCATTTTTACGAATTATGTTTCAAAACGAGTTTTATTGTGTTCTCAAGGAAAAATTGCTTTATTTATATAAAGTTGCTAATATTTTATGAACATTTTATCAATATATATATATATATATATATATATATATATATACATACTATATATTTTTTTTTATTTTATGATTTAATAATATATTATATATTATATTATGTCTATAACACATCATTGAGAGCCTCAGGACACAGCTTTAGGGAAGAGTATCAGTTTCGTAGTTTATCTCAGCTATAAAATACATTTTGTCTATGGTGTAAATTAATCCCCAATTCCAGGATGTTGAGTCATCTTTAATGATTAAAAATTATTTTATTCATGATTAAAAAAAGCATTACGAGTTGAAAGATGAACACTCACGACTTCAACACAAACCTAAATCAAACATAAATCAAAACTTTTACTATATCCAGTTACCGCCGCTATGTTGTTCCTCTTACAGCCACACAATATTCTCTCTTTTTCAAAAACATTTTTTGGAAACAGTAAAAATAATCCATGTTTAATATATATATTTAGATTATATTATTTAGCTCTGATTCTGTAAGTATAAAGTTAGCGTGCCCAGCCATTATTTTACAATTTTAAAAAAAAATCAAGAATTTTTGCAGTTTATTTCAAATCCTTATAAAATGCTCAATTTTTAAACATTTTTAGTCATTTTAAGTGATTTATGTTTCTTGGATTGTTGTAAACAAAAGTTAGTATGGATTTGAAAATCTATTCCAATGTTGATTTTCAATAATTATTTTTCTAGCTAAACCTGGAAAAAAAACACGAAATTTTTTTAAGTATTAACTTAAGCATTTTTTTAAAAGAAATAACCAGAGACCTCAGATCTAAATCCACACCAACTTTTATAGAGTATACGTTTGGGAGTACATAAAAAAATTTCAAGATTCTATCTTGAACAGAAAAAAAAGCTTTAGGGCTTAGGAAACTCTTGCAACTTCAAAATTAAAAGTCTGAAAAAAACGCATTTAAAGTTCGTAAAGGCATAAAACAAAAACTTATAATGCTCGTAAAGCTCTGTTTTTGAAGTGAAAACTTCTTTAGCGGCGTTGGGCACTTTTTGGTAGGGGAAAATCTTATGGGTTCGCGTCACCGACATGCTCTGACTGGCGCACGCGCAGTGTGCTGTTCTGTTCATCTTAGACACTTTTTGGATGGGTGAAATCTCGTGCGTTCGCGTCACCGACACACTTATAGCAGTATATATGTAGCTATAAAGCTGAGGTATAGTGCTGTGTACATCTTATAAGTAAAATTGAATGGATTGAGTGAAAAGTTCAATGTTTATATCCTGTGCATTGCTCGTTGCGATTCCGAGAATGAGCAATACATATTAATGGTTGCCGTTTATATTTCGCCTGGAAAATCTATGAGACAGACACAACAATTTTTATTCGAAAATTTGGTGATTTATACAAAAGCAGTTCTGAAATACTCGATAAAAGATTTGGCGAAAAATATGATAATGTACCGATGATTTTAAGTGGAGACTTGAATATTAACTTGGCAGATGATAAAAATCTACCACTAATTGAATTTCGAAATGAAACACTTAATTTAAATATGCCTAATGATCGAAAACTCAGTACTACAAAATATAAAACGACGATCGATGCGGTTTTTACGCGATACTTAGATAAATTTGAATCAAAGATTTTTCTTTCTTACTTTAGTTACCATGCGCCTATTGTATCTTTTTTAGAACAAAATGAAATGATTGAAAGTACAAAAAGTCTAAGTATTGTTGAAATTAATGATGATAATGATGCAAACAATTAAAATAATGTTAAAAATCTTAAGTAAATACAAATACTATCCATAAATAATATGACTGTATATTAATTGTTATTTCAATTGAATTGTATTTATATTTTGTCATGATCTTGTAGAGCCTGTAATATGTTTGAATAATAAAAAACCATATAATTATGCATTTAGTTGTTGCTCGGAGAGTCAACAGATGTGAAAACTAGATTGATGTTTATAATTTTAATTCAAACATTATGAAATTTCAAATTTTAATACTAAAGGTTCTAAGTTTTCACTTCTATCGGCAGTCTCTATAACTGCCAAATTTTTTTAATATGTTGTTTCCCAATGTATCCTGTCCCGCATTATCCTGTTGAAATATGGCTGTGGCCAAGCCCTGAAGGTAAGGAAGGACAACTGGCTCCAACACCTTGGAGATGTAGCGCTGGCTGTTTAAAGTACCGGCAATGCGTACTAGAGGAGTGCGAGAGTGATACCCAATGGTGTTTTTTGTTTTACTTGCCAGTTTTATTAGAGAGTGTAAATATCACAAAAAATAAATTTGTAATTTTTAAATTATAGCAAAGTATATAAAGAATCCCAAAAAAGTAAAGGAACATCTTATTTATTTAAATAACAAAAAGTTGTAAATATCACTATTCAGTCTGTGGTACTATTACTAATTTTTGAAATGTGATCTTAAAAAACATAATGCATTAATTATATTGTCATTAAACCTGGAATGCAATTATGTACACAAATTACCAGCTAACAAAAACACTCTTTCGGCATCCACGCTAGTTGGTAGTATTGCTAGCAATACGCGCGATATACATTTTCCAAGTATTTACTCTAAATTTCTCATCTTTAAATAAATCGATTTCTCGACGGATGAATATAGCTTATTTCTGTATTGTACTTTGGTTTGTTGAATTTTTTTTTACTTACGCTGATTCTAATTTTTGTTCAAGAGACAATTTCTTTTCACTATCGACATTAGTGTCCTAATCATCTTCAATAACTTTACCGAATTCTTCTGAATGTGGATGAGGTTTGTGAGTAAAAAGGACATTTACCAAAAACTTGATCAAGTTTGATTTGGTTAGTCTCTTTTCTTCTTTTTTCATTTTCAATTTTAAAATCCTGATGATATGTAAACACATATATATAATATGCAAATACACAATGTGAATAAAACAAACTCCTCAATTTAAAACAAATATCGAAAAATAAGTCGAAGTATTACGCGTTTTCTTCTAAAGTTCAATCTTGTTTCCACAGATACGAATATCACGCTACCTCCTGCGAGGGTGCAATATCTCTCTGAGCTGTAATATAATAGTTTTGACCCACCGCCTTACGTAATTCACATATTTTATCACTTCTCTTGAGTGTATTGTACAATGCAACTTAATGTTCAGTCTAATTAATTGCGCCCGTTTAGGGAGACATAAATACAAAAAAGTATACTATTTTGCTGTGTTGATCATTCCTGAACATATAGTAGAGACAATTTTAAGGTATCTGTACACCTTCGAAGAAAATTTTTTTGGAAAACTGTAATATTTGCAATTAAAATATTTTTTACTGATGAAACATAACTTAAAACTATGAAAAATACATTTAATATTTTACTTATAGCACACACAAAAAATTTAGAGAGAAAAACATGGTGAAAATTGTAATTAAATTCATTGTTAGAATAATGCACATAACTCAAATGAAAAACAAAACTATCATTTTCTGTAAATTTGATGTTGATCATAATAAAATTTTTTAGGGCTGGTACTATTTTCTAATATAATCAAATTATTACAATTTTTATTAAGGTTCGAGTAAAAGAACATTGAAAAATCACTAAAAAATTATTACGAGACATGATATACACCTTAGTTACTAAAAACATATCAACTCTCTATAATCATGGAAATGTGGTAGGGGTTCTTTAAATCTATAAAATAAATGTACTTGTAAAATTTAAACTAATTTGGTTCACAACTTTTTCTGATATTTACGTTGTCAGATGGCAATACGTTAAAAAAAATGCATTTTGAGATAAATCAGAAATAAACTTTAAACTGCAATTTTTAATATTAAACACAATTAGATATACTTAAAATGCCCCTGATTTATAAATAACACCCTCTTTACTCTCTAAAACATTGATTTTTTTCCCCTGGTTGCTTTTAAAATTTTTCTACGCTGCTTTACATTTGGTGTTGAATGACGTTCTGCATCGTTAATTCTATTAACGTCAAGATATTTGTACGATTTTAAAGTAAAATAACCAGGAGTTATATTAAGTTTTTTTAAAATGTCAACACAACCCTTGTACCCATCATTAAATTGTATAACAGCATCCAATGCACCAGATTTTAAAGTTTTGAGGCACAGGAAAACTTCTTTCGGTACTTTCTGCCATATAATTCCATTAAAACACTCGTTTGAGTTTTGCATTTTGCCATGCAGGCATTTAGTAAGTAGTTCTTTGGTACATAATTCTAAATATGTAGGCTTAATCATGTTTAACACTTCATTAGGTTTTTGGCCACAAGATAGTGCTCGCTGGTAGTAGCACCAACTATCTTTTCCGATGGGACACTGTCCATACATGGGTTTCTTGGCACTTGATGAGCAATGAAACAGGGCCGCAATAACATTTTGTTGAAGACCGGAGAGGTTTCCAACATTGCTACGAACAGCAATCCCATAATAGTTTTGCAATCGGTCGATAAAAGTGTCGGTGAGTTTGCCTTTACCAGACATATTTTTATTTTTGACTTTTGTTTGCGCAATCTCGCACCTACTCTCTTTTGAACATGACCGATGCATTCATATTTTGTGACACTATCTTTACCAGAAGTATCTTTGACACTGATAAAGCCCTTAGAATCCCCGTCACCATAATATTGTGCATATTTAAGGCCTCGCTTCACAATAGAACGTTGGAAGATTCTAGTTGCACCAACAACTTCCATTTTTAACGCAGAACCTTGAAAATTTCTATGGCATGCATGATCTGCTGCAAAAGTTTCCGATTCAATGCTTTTAGGCATTTTAGAAATCTTTCTGCAGATGGGGCAATATGACGACATTATTTCAACGTCCACTACTTTACCAATGTCAACTGACAAAGCTGCGACACACCCATTCATAGCAGTGTAACTCCTAAGCTGCCCTGTTCCGTCAACTGAAACACCACATTCAACTATTTTATTTTTAGAAGGATGTAGCACACTAACAGTTCAAAAGCTGCTTTTTGCACATTGATAGTTCACTAACTTCTGAAATCACAGACATGAGTTTGTTCTCATGATTAGTGTACACAGTTTTACTGAGCCTGGGTAAATTTAACGTACCACATAATTTAAACCCAGCAGAAAAACCTTTACCAATTTGTCTCATACCATAAGCAAATCTTGTATTTATTTCAGAACAGTTTAAAGTTTTCTTTGAACTAGAAAACCCTGAGTAAAAGTTACAATGTTTACACCTTATAACAAAATTTGAGCACAAACTATACCTTTAATCCTCAGAAAGCAGTAAGCTTTCTTCGAAACATCTTGGGCAACAAAATTGTAAGAAAACATTTAAGAGGACATCAATATCTATAATTCTATTTCCAGTAAGTATTTCATGCTCATACTCTGCCATTTCTTCATCAAAAACAGCAGGCATTTTGATCTTTGAAGAACTGGCGTTGGTGGATATTGAGCTACAATTTTTGGAATCTTTATTAGTAGATTCCTTAGCACGAAATTGTCGTTTTCTCTTGGGACTAATTCTACGTTTTAAATTTCCTATTTTAAATGAAAAAAATTAAAATTTTCAGTAATCAAAAAGGATTTAACAGAAATTTCTAAAGTGCTGCGCAATCATAATTAAATATAAACAAACAATAATACACTCTCTTTTCCTGCAAGATTCTGGATAAAAATATTAGTAAAAACTTGTTGCCAATTATATTTTTGAAGATTCTGAAAACTCAAATTCATATTTTAAAGTGTATAAATTTTCTACTATTGCATATTTAAACCATACTTTATAAAATAAAAATGTAAACAAACATTTTTTTCAACTTCCGGAATGTAGACTTGTACTTCCGGTTTCAAAAAGTAGCTACCGAGTAAAATTCAAATCCCCATAACGTAAGTCCTAAATTAGATAGAAACAAAATTTCAGCACCATTTTAAAGAAAAAAGTTCAAATTGTAAAATAACAATCAAATTCAAAAATCGAAAATTTCGGCAAAAATGACTTTTGAAGGTGTACGGATACCTTAAAAATTTCCAGTAAATACTGAAAATCCGGTATTTGAACTTGTGAATACCGGTATTACGCAATTGTACAAATGGCTCAAAATACTGGTATTCGGTATCCCGGTATTGCAATCCCTATTCGCAAGCCATCGGTAGAATAAATTATAGTTTAAGAAAAACTAAAGAACACGCTTTTATACTGATTTGAACTAAAAAGTTTTAAAAAAATTATTCTTGGTATAAGAATAAAATGATTAACGAGAAAATTAATGTCCTTGGAGTAAAAGCGTGGGGTGCTTTGTACTACATTTTTACACTAACTTAGCATTTCGGAATATAAGTTAGAAACTATATCAATTGACATATTTATAGAACACCCCACGTTTTTACCCCCAATGACATTAATTTTCTCGTTCATCATTTTATTCTTATATCAAGAATAATTTTTTTACTTTTTAGTTCGAATCAGTATAAAAGTGTGTTCTTTAGTTTTTTTTAAAACTATAATTTATGTTTGTGTTTTATTTCAAATACCACAAGTGTATTCGATTTTGGGGTTACTACCTGAATCTTTTAGTCGCAAAATCTGGAAAAGTATATGGAATTAGTTGCCAAATCTGAAAATGGTATATGCACTAAGTCGCCAAATCTGGAAGGGGTATACGGCATTGTCGCCAAATCTGTTTATCGTTATTCCTTTCGATCCTGATAAGGACAATGGAACAAAATTTTGAAATTATTGTATTGTCATCGGTCCTTGGCAAGTGTGTAAAATTTCGAATTAATTTGACCTTTTCAAGTGGGTAAAAATCGAGTTCCAAGATTCCGTTACATACCAGTGAAACTTATAAAAGCGTGTTAAAAAATAAATGCAATTTTGGATGGATTAATTTGAATTAGTCATTCTGTTAATTTGCACGGAGGTTGGTAGTGCCAGGCATTATAGTTTCAACACAAAGGGGAATACATTTTTTTAAAAAAAAATTGTATTCTTTATCTCCATTTTCGTATCACTAGAAAAGATTCTATTGTTTCATGCGAGAGGACTCGTATAATCATAATTCTGCTTCATTGCTTGATTCGAATATCCCTGGCTACTAAGTAAACGTTTAAGAAGCGTCTAAGTTAAACGTTTAAGAAAGTTTTATTTCTTTTCAAATAGCCGAAAGAGAATGAATTATATTCATTATGAAATGCGCTCAACATACAGATGAAGGACAAAATAATACAAACACTTGTTAAATAATGGAAAATCTTTATTAATAGGGAGCTGACTGAAATGAAGATTTAATGAGACGTGGGATAGATCCATAAAGGTCATGGGCAATATTTAAAGGAATGTTAAGCCATTTCTCCTGCAGAACCGTCTCTAATTCCGAAAGGCTGGATTGATGTGGAAATCGGGAAAGAAGTTTGAACTCCACAAATACTCCCATAAAAGTTCAATAATATTCAAGTCTGGAGACTAAGGGGACCAGGCAAGATGTTCAACTTCATCGTCATGCTCTTCTAAACACGCTTGAACACACCTAGCAGTTTGGATAGGGGCGTTGTCGTCTTGAAAAAGCTGTCGCTCTTCAGGGAATACAGTTTGGACAAAAGGATGGACACATGAGCCCTAGAATGCTTAGATAGCGATTGAAATTTGATTTTCCCATGAAGAATAACAAGTGGTCCAAGACCACGCCAAGATATCGCAGCCCATACCATAATGGAGCCAACCCCATGCTTCACTGTCGGCAAGAGGCATTCAGAATTAGACGATTCTCTGGGCGTTCTCCAGATATAAACGCGTCCGGTCGTCTGAAATAGGGAGAATGACGATTCATCTGATTATATTACCTGTTGCCACTGCTGTGTGGACCAACCGATATGATCTCTGAGCCATTGGCGTCGCTTGAAAGCATTAGTTGCTGTCATCAAAGGTTTACGAATTGCCACTCTGCCATACATCTTCACAACATGAAGCTCTTTTTTGACAATTTTTGTTGAAACGAGGTCCTGGAGATGACTGTTCATTTCGAATGTTATCTCGGATAATGATTGCTCGTGCTTTTGGGCCACTTTGCGCTTCAAGACCCGTCTATCCCTATCAGCAAGCTTTGACTTTAAACCACTGCTGTGCTTTGAAGATGTCGTCTTACCCTCTTTCATGTACGCTTTCATAACGGCTGATGTCGTACTACTTGCAAACCCCCAAAAGGTTTGCTGCTTTCGTAACCGATGCTCCACTTAAACGCGCTCCAATAATCATTCTTTTTTGGAACTCTGATAGGTATGATATTTCAACTTATAACAGACAGTTCGATAGACGCATGCAACGCAGATGACTGCTCTTGAGAGACTGGTACCTTTCTCTTCACGCTCTTTAGATGGCAGACTTCTGTTGCGGGTGGCGGGGCTGTACTGCAGGTGTGAAGTTAATCATATTTTTTTCACATGTGTTCGTATTATTTTGTCCTCCATCTGTATATTTAGAAACAAAACAATTTTTTTCTGCAAGGTAGAAAAATGGAAGGAATTTGATGTCTGCAATGAGCTACATTTCATATTACTATATCTAATTAAATAATTATGTAGTAACACATTAATTCTCGTGATTTAAAAGGTATGGCATTCTTGTAAAAACTAATACATTGATTTTTATTTTTTCCTTTGTTTATTTAAATAAAATTGCTAAAAAAAACACCAGTTATGGAGCTCATGACACAAACAAGCAGCAAAACTATAATAGCATTACTTAATACAATTGAAGCGATAAACAAAATTAGTAAGAAAACACAAAATACGAATTTAAAAAACACTCATTAAAAACAAACGCACGAAAAAGATAGAATAAAAAGTGTTATACTTATTAAAAGTTCAAAATCAGTAAAAATTAAATTTAAGAACATTAAATGACATATTAAAAATATCAAGCTGCTCAGAAAATTTGTTCAAATTCATATAAAACTTATATACTGAACCGAACTCAGTGGCGCAACAGCTCATGAGGGCTAAGGCCTACTGTGCCCATCTCAGTTTACGCAACCTTAGGCGCCGGGATGCATGTGCAGATGTTTCGGCCAAGTGGTCAGTCTGACGTGAAACCCCCAGTGTTCAGTTCCCACAAGCAAGCTTGGTACTCCTTTATCAACCCATTGAAGGGATAAAAGGCTGAGTCGACCTTGCCCAGCTCTATTATACTTATTATCTTGCATTTTTTGTTGTTGTTAAATAGCAATTAAAAATCGTAAACATAACACAAATAAACTTTAAAATACAGTTGACTATGCTTTGAGTAGACAAACTTTGCGTCATTAGCAATTATAGTCCACGATGTAACTAAGACAAGACAAATAACTCCTCAGTCCCAGTTCCCCACTGCATCGTGACTGATCCTTTACGTTTGTTCGAAAAAACTTCATAGCGAACTTTGTTATTTTCAACTAAAATGCTAACTGTTTTGATCGGTGTGGTGCCCAAAATATTATGTCCCGTGCCATTGGTTCGCCATTCCTGTCCTAGGATGTCAATCACCCATGTACAAAGACCAAACGTGCCACCGTCTAGATACTGTAAAATAACGTGTATAACAAGTACCTTACATTCAAGATTCATTTTTTAAAAAATTTTTGGTATGTTCGCCGTATTAACGCGCACTCCATTTCTTATGAGAAAAATCAAAAATGTGTGGGGTTATTATCTTAAGTTTTAAAATCGTTTATTCGAGGTATCATCCAGACTTTTGAAAAAATAGCATATTTTTCTAGAACTGCAACCTTTAACGTATCCGATTATTTGCGACAGTTTTTTTTTTAAAATAGAGATATGGAGAGTTTTTTTGTGGTTTTTAGATTTGCTCAGTGTATTTTAAGAAAAATATGCTAAAAGTAAGACAAAAAGAAATTATTATTACTAAAATGGGTAAAAATTTCAAAAAATAACATAAACGCGGCCCATTCTGTACCAAAAGTTTATAAACAAATTTTCAATTTTGATGTGTTTCTATGTTGTTCATTTTTGAAATGACCTCCAGGATAAGAGATATTTTAACTTTTACAAAAACTAGAGCACAATTATTACATGAAAATACTTAAAAAAACAGTGACTATATTAACATAAGAAACTGTAAATTTTGTGATAAACCTGAAGGTTAAAACAGTGCTCCTCAAACTTTCAATACTGGCGACCCAATTTCCAATCAAAATTTTTATCGTGCCCCTCATACAATAATAATGTATTGAATGAAATAATAATGCATTTTGACGCTTAAGTTACAATACGATCTTAATTATAAAGCGTACAAATTAACAAGATATGTTATAAATTATATATTTGTTACTTTAAAGTAATACATATTTTAAGTAAATTACTTTTAAGTAATATGATAATTATTATGTTATTTTTCTTTCTCTAATTTTTAGGTTGGAAGAGACTGAAAAATGATATTTAATTAAAGATTAATTTCCTCCATCATTAATTTCTAAAAGTACAAATGCCATTAGAAAAATAGTCTAGTCCAGCGATACTCAACCTGCGACCCACCGGGCATTTTTAAGTGGCCCGGTCATAATCCATTGCTCTGAGAAATTCATTCATTTAATTATGAAAATTTGGTGGAAAATTCATTGCTAAAAAATCAAATATATCAATTTTGCTTTTTGCTGTCGATGTCGTATGGGTGTGAAGCGATATTATTTTCTGATTAGTGATAATAGACAACAGTGGAGTAGTGACATTTTTATGAGTGGAACTAATTTTAACTATCTTTCATATCATTTAAGTGAAAAATATTCGAAGAAAATAGATAGTTTCAAAAGGATCAGGATATTGATTATTTTGTAGTGAAAAACAAGCATGGTTTAGTAATTGTTTGATTTGTCACGAAGTGTATTTAAAAAAAATACCAATAAACAGGATTCGTTCAATGACACTTTTCTTCGAAAATCTCTTTCAAGAGATGATAAACGGGCTTTATTGAATAAGCTTTACAACAGCAAAAAAATATTTGTCTGTGGTAATGTCTCAGCGATAACAAAGGCACTCCATGAAAGTTGTTATTTCATTGGTTATCATATGAAACCGTTTACTGATGCGGAAATTGTGAAAGAATAGTCTTAAATATACTTCCAATTTAGAAAAATTCAGTGACAAAAATTTAAAAAAATAATAATTAAAAAAAGCAAAGTAGGAGTTATAATATTTTGATCAATTTCTAAATTTTAAATTTTTTATGTTATATTGCTCTCGAAGTATTTCCCACCCTCCACCCCTCAATTTATTCTCATGTTGCTGCCCGCGTGAAATAGCTAACATATGTATGCGGCCCGGCAGAAAAAAGATCCAGTTCCCCTGGTCTAGTTTGTTGATCTCTATCATATCCATCACATCTGGCATTCTTGCGAACGTTTGCGTGAGTCTGCGCAAAACATGTAAAAATCCTGTACCTCGTACAATTCCAGACAATTTTGGTCGAATCGGTACTTCTACAGCTACCGAATCTGTCTCGAATGTGCATTTTATAATTTGCAAGCTCGCGTTAGTTATATAATTCACAGTATTAAATATTTAAGGCCGTAGATTAAAACAAAATCATACATACACTTTTAAGTCGTAAGCAAGCATTCGATGGTAATAAAGTATCAACAAGTACACAGACGAGCATGGTTCCGAAAATTAAATCAAGGAAGTATTCCAAAGATTACTTAAATTTTGGATTTATCACTATTAAAGTAAATGGAAAACAAAAAGCCCCTGTATGTTATGTGTGAAAACTTACAAATCCGAAGAACACGTGGAAATTGTTTTTAAAATCGTTGAAAATCATTTAACCATGTTGGCAAAGAATTTTAAAAAGTTATTTTCTTGCTTAGGACAGCTTGATAGCAAGTTCCGAGTGAGTTAGGGATCCATTTCAAAATACTTCAGAATTGCTCTCAACTGCCGAAGAAGAAATCTTCATCGATTTTACACCCAGTGGCGTAATTAAAAATCCTTTTTGTAATAAATCGCACTTTTCAATTTTGAGGAGATGTGGATGGTGAATTTTCTACAGTGAAAACAAAAGCATTTCGTATACTATATTACCCCATTTTCAACATTCTATCTTTGTGAAACCGAATTTTCTGCGGTGGCTGCTTTGAAGACAAAGTATAGATCTCAGCTAAATATAGAAAAATAACTAATAAATACATAAAAAAAATTTGCTCTGCAAGAAGAGCCCATGGAAGTCACTCACAATTATTAAATTTGTTCTTAATTTAGTATTAAGAAATTAGTTAAAAATACCTTGTGCAGTATATTAAAACAGAAAAGTATACTGGCTGAAGTACCCACTCTTTGCACGAGTTCATTTTTTAAAAATAAAACAATATAATAGCTTAATTGCAAGGAGAATAAAACCAAGTGCACAACAATGTATACAAAAATGTAAAATATTTTTTTTTTAAATGAATGGTCATTAAACCTCACAGAATTAGCAATTAGAGTTAATGTTAAACAAAGAAGAAAAATAAAAAATTCAGATGAAGAATATCTGTGTTATTTTTAATATTTAAAGCGAGAAGACTTCAAAATGTCTTACCCCGGGAGGAGGCGCGCACTCGAAACTAACGTTATTGGTCGTGCGAGGTGACTCAATCACCCCAATCCTTTTTTATAATTATTTTTAGTGTACACGATAAAAATCGTAATTACAGTGAAAAATTTAATTAAGAGAATGTATACTTGCCTACTTTCAATGACTTAAAAATTTTTCTTTGATAATTTGAGAATAAATCCAATCAAACTGAACTTAAATGATTCAAATGTGCATAAACTTTATAAAGGACACAAATCACAGACACTTTTCACTAATGATACAAGAATGTTATTTGCAGGCAAAACTGTCATATTTTGTTCAAGTTATTGTAGTTTTAGTGTCCTTTAATGATTGACAAATAGCAAGTTGAACTTTTTCTTGTTTGTGTCTTTTTGACAGGGTGCAGTGTATCGAGGTTCACTTGTGGTTTCATATTTTAGTTGAAGCTCTTTTAGGAAGAAATTAAAAATTTTCCTTTCGTTTCATGTTCATCGCTTTTCTCAAATGAACTTTCGCTGTCATGAGTAGTATGCATTATTTCTTTCAGCAGGTTCATCATTTGCTCGATCACTTCCTTTTCTTTTTTCAGCTAATATATATATACAGTATTTCAATAATAATAGCAGTGATAAATTTTTTATCTTCCTAAAATGTTTTTGATTCTGGATCTGGGTTACGTTTTTTCTCAGAAAGAGTCGTATTTTAGCTTTTAAAAGACACGTATAAAAAAATCTTTCATCGTGAGATTCCAGCAATTCAAACAAAATGTTTTTTTTAATTTGGTTTTAGGATCAAGATTGAAGCTTTTATTTTTGATGACTTAATATCGCCAGATGATATATATACAATTATATCAGTGTAAATGTGTATTTTTTTCCCGTCAGAAAAAGTATTTTGTTTTACTTTTCATTCCAGTTATTTTTCAAAAAATCTTTTATTTTCGATATGCTTACGCCCCCTAGCAGGGTTATCACCCCCCTAGGGGGCATGCCCCACAGTTTGAGAAACTCTAGGTTAAAACACTTCTACTATTATATAGAACATACACAAAAAATTTCAGTTAATTATTTTCAAAACTTCTCAAAACTTTTGGAGCAATCACTGGCTCCTTTTGAGTATTTTCAAAAAACACATTTCCAATAAAACGCGTTGTAAAGTATATCTTGGTTAAAGTAATGGTATTTGCTTTTACTAAAACACTTGTAGTTCTTGTTCTAGTGAACGGAATATAATAAACTTGGTATTTTATAAAGCTAATAAGATGGCCTATAAAATGAAATCATAAAAAAAGTTTGACAATTTTTGACAAATTTCACAGTTTTAGGGTAGTCGGATACCATAAAGCTCATAAAATTAAAAAATTACTTTAAAAAAACCCAGTATTTTGATTATGCAGACATCAAAATTTTTTTCAATATGCTACTCGTTTTTTAAAATTATTTTACTAGCGTATACTGCGCCCCTAAAAGTTTCGATCTTATCTTTTATGTGAAAAGTTCGCGTTATTCGTTGGATTTTAAGATAATTTTTTTTTAATATTTTGACTAATACTTTACAATGACGTTGTAAACTCATCTACCTGTTTTAGAGCAAAAAGTAAAAAATTAATAAAAATGCAATTTTTTTTGAAACTCTATTTAGACTCCTTGTGTGCCAACAAGTATAACACAAGGCTTACAAACGTAAGTCAATACTCAATCAATAGTGGTAGGAAGTTTTAAGTACAGGGATACAAGCACAAATGGGAATCAAAAGGTAAAAAGAAACAAGAAGGGATGCAAATACAATAAACACAGAACAAAATACAAGATTGCTCACGTGCAAAAACAGAGACATTCAGTAACTAAAATTATACAATGGTGTAGGTTTGGTAGCACATGTATGATCAGAAGATTTTCAAAATACAAATGCATAAAAAGCATACATACACACAAATACTTAAGAATATACACACAGACATATATATATACATATATATATGCACTTGCAAAAAAAAACAGATACATACACATACACAGTAAATGTTAGAAAAAACACGAATAATAATAATAATAATATAATAAAAAAATTTAAATTTACAATCTAAACAATACGAAAAAAAATGCTATTAATATATGCACAAAACGATGTAAAAGAAGACTTGCTCTGAGCAAAGGCAGAGAAAGGAGGAGGCCACGCTATATTGTTCTTTTGTAGGCAATTCATGAGAGTACGTCTTTCGGACGAGAATTTAGCACAAGCAAATATTAGATGCTTGACATCTAATATTTGCTTGTGCTATTAGACACAAAAATTACTTCTTTCCTACATTTTGTTTTTTCTAAATTGTAAGGCTATTATAAAATCGAAAACTTTTAATTTCCCCAAATGCATATTGAATTTAAACATTCCTATGTGTAGGTCATTAGAAACGTATGAGATATTTTCGTAAAGCAACTTTCGCAGAAATTATTCTTGAGACACATTTCCACTAGTGCCGTTGACAAACCTTTTTTATTGCGAGATTGCTGGCTCTGCCACGAATTTTTCAATCAAGTTAAGGATGTGTGTATAGAGTAGACATTAATGTACAATGGACCAACATATTGTGTACACTAGTACACTATTTCTTAAACTCTGCTACACTTATTTTGATTTCTCAATAACTATTAAAATTCAGCATGTTTATTCGATCTTTTTAAAGTTTTATTATGAAAAATTGGTAAAAATTTTGATTGATTGATATTATTATATGTGGGTTATAGCCGCCTCTTGGTTTTATCGCCGGCGTGCAGTGCACGCGCAGCACACTTGATAGGATCGTACTTGTCAAGACATCAGTGTATGTATTTATTTTGAAAAAAGATTAAACAAAATAAGAAGAGAATAAATCAGCAACTCTGCACACCCTTCAATAATAAACGAGGGTATATGATAAATTTCAACAATTAAAGATTTCAATTATTTAATTGCCAAAACCTCATAATAATTATTAATTGTTACAAAGTCACCAAAGAAGTTGCCAATGACACAATTTCTGTCATAGTTCGTACCAGAATTATGAACAAAGCTAAAATAATCTACAAAGAGCGCATGCGCGCATTAGCAACGTCATTATCTTTATTATACTACATATTGTTGCAATATATTTTATTCGGCAAAGAAAGTGAAAGAAAATGTTACAACAAAACTTCCTATTAAGTATTGTGAGAGATGAATACAGGGTATTTTAAATAATATTTTTTTGATATAACTTCTCTATTTACCTTACACTTTTTTAAAACTAATTTAATAATGCTATAACTTATCGTTTGTTGGGATAGTCAACATTTATAATTCTTAAGCACTTTATTAGTATTTATTCACTAATTTACTAAACATTTTTGAACCCCCTTTTATTTAACTTTTTGAATCATATAATATTCTTTTAATTTTATGATAAATATAATCATTTTTAAATTATGCCCTCTCTTGCATGGTTTTTTTCAGATTAATTTAAGTTTTTCTCCGCCCCCTTTTTGCTTCTATAACAAAATAGTATACTTTTCAAGTTCGAGACTAATTTAAAAAATAAACAAAATACTTTTTTTTAAAAAAAAAAGGTTAAGTTTTGGAGCAATAATAATATAGTAACAATAATAAGTATATAAATAAAATAAATAATTTGAAAACAATTGTTTTCAAATTATTAATTCCTTCGTTATTTTCTTTCTCTTTTTGCAATCATTTTCTTTAAAAAAATAATACAGAGAAAACTTTTAAAATTTCAGTTTGAAAGTATCTGGTGATATTGAATCTTTTTATTTCTCTCACTTAAATGCAATAAAATATATTTGAATAAAAATGTGTGTGTGTTTGTTTTTTCTGTCAAAGTATTTACTCTCTACAATGTTAAAAGCGACGCTCAAAGGAGAAATTATCCGAATGGGACGAAATTGTGTATGACCATACCTTAAATACTATCGAGTGCCGCGGCATCAACGCTCAACAATCATTATTTGTTATGAATTAGAATTAATTTGTAAAAGAGAACATGTTAAAAGATGTGTTGTCTTTTCGAAGTGTATGAACATTAGTATTTAATAAAAAAAAGATCCGCTCAGCATATATTCCTCTCAACCGTTTGGTGTTAAATTTTATACCGAAAGTAGTTTATTTCTCTTATATGGCAACGAAGAATTATATGTAAGAGTTTCATAAATAAACAAGATGGCTTCACCAATGTCGGACGAACCTCAATTAAACTCGAAGAAGCCTTCAAGTAAAGTTTCGAATTCTTTTTTATATATATTTAAACTAATATCGTAAACAGTTCTCTCCATTACTAGCATTTTATAAAAAGTATAGTTTGTTGAATATGAAACATCCTACTTTTATTTTGAAATGGTGTCAAGTGCGATTACTTTAAATATGGAAACATAATATTGCCTTTTGTAAAATGTAGTATTCGTGTTTTGATATTGAATTTCCTTTCTTTCTTTTCTCGATTGTTTTTCATTTATGTTGTGGAAATATTCTTTCGAAAATATTTTAAAACTTTCCTATTTTAATCATTTGTGGATTTCTTACCGCCTTTGGTTACTTTCCCTTATTGTTCCGCAATAAATAAATATGTGTAGGAGAATAAGACATGTTCTGTTTTAAATTGAATAAAGAATAAAAATTATGATGCCTCAAATCTATCATTAGCAGCATATATGATTTTTGTAGATTTTGGAATTTTAAAGTAATTGACATAAAAAGAAAAACGCCTGTTTAAAGTATATTTTTGTTCCTTTGTTTGAGTAAAATTTTCTGGCTTTGAATCTTTATATCAGACTTTTTCTAAAATTTAGGCCATCATCCATTTTTGTAAAATATTTTTTCAATATTTATATTAATTTACTTCTATGAAGTTCTACTGAGAATTTCTTTTTTTGAAAGGTACTTTGTTTGATGTAAAATTCCTGGTTAAAGTGTAGTATAGGAGGGGCCCTTTGAATTTGGCGATTTTTATATAGATATTATGGTGAGATAAAGAATTCATTCCAGCTTTCGGACACCTATCATGGCCGCGGTAGCCAAGTGATCTAGGCATCGGATCGTGGCTAGCATGTCATGAATTCGATCCCAGTACCACTGAAGACCCGCCGTGTAGGGGAGCGATGCACGTAAAATCTGCCAAGAGCTCAAACGTCCTCTCGGTGTGGTGTGGTAGTTAGGAGAGGGGGTGCCAGCTCAGGTGTCATCCGCGTCACTTGACCATGGTTCAAAATTACGCAGACTGTCCCCAAAAGCCATCATGTAGCTGAAAAGTGGGACGTTAATATTCACTCACTCACACTCCGGACACCTATCGCTAAGTGAAGTAGCTTGGCGATCGATTTTGGTCGCCAAAAGTAATTGACATCGCCAAGGCCCCCCCCCCTATACTACACTTTAACCGAATTCCTTTCTTGATTGCATGCTCAAAATTTGGGTTTCCTTTTCTTCTGTAATATTTTTCTTTTCTCTTCCCCTATAGTATGTCTTTAACTGGCAAAGCAATAATTAAATGAGAAGAAAAAAAATCATATTAAAAATTTGATACAATAATTTAATTTTCAATAAAAATTACATTTATATTCCTTAAACTTATTACTGTATGTAATTAATGATTATAGTGTGATAAATTTATTTCTAAAATTTAAATAATTAAGGGATGAAAGAAAGAATGGAATTATATATAATACAGAAAAATAATCTATGTATATTAAGTAGATTAGATTGTTAACTCTAGACCTGAACAAAAGAGGTAAACTTATGATTTTTTTTTATTTTTGTATTCAATTTATTGATTTTTTAAAAATTTTAATTAAAATTTTTGTATTAGAAATTGTTAATTATTTGTTTGTTTTATTGTTTTTAATTTGGATTTTGTATTAATTATTTTGAAAGAAAAATAGTTAGAATATTACAGTTGAAAATTTCAATTTCTCAATGAATGTTATCTTTTTACTTTTTTAAGTGACTTATAAAGAAATTTTTATTAATAATTAAATAATTAAAAATTATAAATAGCTAAATAATTACTGGTATGCTTTAAAAGCAAGTAATAGTATCATTTTAAGCATTGAATTCAAATAAGCAGTGTAATGCACTTCACTTAGAAGTGATTCTTTGATATTGAAAAATTCACTTTAGTCAATAGATTTTATAAATATATTTCTGAAATCTGATTGTTATTGTATGAGGTAAGGGTTCAATATTATGTTTTACATGAAAGTGCTTCTTTTTCTCAGCCTATATATTTATTTCATTTGTACAGACAGTGCCTTCAAACAACAAAAACTACCAGCATGGCAACCAATTCTTACAGCTGGAACAGTATTGCCCACTTTTTTCATTATTGGGTTAGCCTTCATTCCTGTAGGAATTGGTTTATTAGTCTCTTCGAATCAAGTGAGTTAATTTTTTTATATCTCAGCTAGAAAATGTATTCATTCAAAGGAAATTTGTTTTTGTTAGTTTTCATTTTGTTTTTTTTATACATTTTTTAAAAATACTGCCTGATTCAACTTAAATAAAACTCTAACAAGTATCATATTTTGTGTGTAAAAATGCAGTTACTTTAAATGCCTTAAATTTAAATATAACTATTACTGTAGAATTAGCACATTATAAAAGTTATTGAATGTGATTATTATTTTTGTATCAAAATGTGTGTAATTGACATTTTTATTATGTTATATATCATCGTATTTACACCAGCAGGCTTGAGTTCGATGCCACCAAATATCCGCCGAGTACAAAACAGAGAACATGCTCGTTAAATCCGTGGGTCCGAATGGTGTCGCCATCTATTGTGTTGTGTGAGCCAAAACGTACTGTCACTGGGGGGCTCAAAGCTTAGGCTAATGACAGGCGTACAATATAGCCCGATGCCATGATGAATTTCGTGGGCCTAGATCTGACTACGTCAGACAGGTGGCATTAGTAATAATAACAACATAAAAAAACTCACTTTTGTTTTTCTGCATGTACTAATTTCTGAGATACTTATTTGGGTAGTTACGTATTGTCACAACAATTGCCAACTCTATTAATGACTCGTCAAGTTGGCAACCCCCATTTCCTATGTGTCATACATGCTGAATTGGCAGCCATGTGCTTCATTTAATATGATGTTGCCAATAAACTAAACTCAGTGGAGCAACAGCCCATGAGGACCAAGGCCTACTGTGCCCATTTCAGTATACCCCACTTTGGGTGCTCAGGTGCATGAGCAAATGTCCGGATTAGGTGGTCACTCTGAAGCGAAATCCCCAATGTTTAGTCCCGAGCAAGCTTGGTGCTCATTTATCAACCCACTGAAGGGATGAAAAGCTGAGTCAACCTTGCCCAGCCCGAGGATAGAACCCTGGACCTATGGTATGGAAGCACCATATGCTACGACTCAATGTTGCAAATAGGTTGTGATAATGGGAAAGTACTTTCTCATTTGTTATTTAAAAATTTACATTAATATTTTTATGGAGGAAAAACTTCTTAATTTTTAAATGTGTTATACTACTGATTTTAATTTCTCTCTCTTTGTTTTGTTTATAGAAAAAGTATTTATATGTAATGAGTGTGTATGTATTAAATGTAATATACTTTTTTTGATAATGCATAGGTTCAAGAACGACAAATCGAGTATACCTATTGCAACGATTCCAAAGAAAAAAGGCCTTGTGATGAATTGCTTGATGAAGGTCGTAAAGATTGTGTTTGTTTTATAACTTTCAACATTACCACCCAGTTCAAGGTAAAAAATCAATTGATTATTTCATCATAATGAATGTGGAACAAATATACATATTTTTTTATTGTACATTATTATTGAATAAGATGCTAAAGGATTTATTTTATTTCTGTATATCATGTGTTAATATCTATTCTGTTTGTTAATCTATTTGATTCACTGTTTCAGACCAGTTAACATTTTTCTCTTTCTCTCTCTATATATATTAGCTGTCTTAACAAAATGTTATAAAATTTGAATTACATGTATAACATCAAAATGGGTTAACTTTATCTGGAGTTATTCTCACATATAGATACAATCATGTGTCAAAATTTGCAATTTGTTCTCACTGTTATAAATGATTACATGAATATAAATCATGTACAGTTTCTCTAAACTGATTTAAATAAACAAAAATGTTTCAATTTTTAAAAAGATTTTTTTATATTGTGAATCTAATGATCATATATACAAGAAATACAATATTATGTATACTGGAATAATACAAAAACAAACAAAAACATTTGGAGTGTTTTAATGTGTTGGCGTATCATTACCCAGTTATTAAATTTTTATGGAATTAATATTTTTTCTTTTCCATTTTTTTTAACTATTGACATTATCATAATTATTAATTTTTTGTTTAAAACCTTTAACTTATGATAAATAAACATTGAAAATCATTACTACAGTAGAACATCGTTTATCTGAATGTTTATTATCTGAAACGTCAAATATCTGAACCAAAATCCGGATACGTTTTCGAACAGTGCAATGCTCAACAGGTTGTTTTACGTGAGGCCAAAAATGACAGGAAAATCCAAGGCGAGGAATATTTAAGGAATTTCAATTGTGTGATTTGATAAACATCTGCGTGGAATATTATGTCAGTTTGTTTCCAATTGAGAGGGTGTATACATGCTCTTTTGTAGAGTTTTGTTGATGTAGAAACCTGGATGGCATGTGAAGCAGAAGACTGTGGATTTCAAATGCTAAATGATGACAAGATTATGCCTTCCATGCAAGAAGAATTCGACCCTGCCGATGATGAAACAGATGAAGACGAAGACAACAACGAAAGTAGCAAGGGTCCATCAAATGCTAATGTGTTTTCTGCATTAGAGACAGCTATGGAGTGGTACGAACAACAATCAGAGTGTTGTCCTACTCAACTACTGCTGCTCAAGAGAATCGTAGACCTTGCAGGGAAAAAATGAAGGTGTACAATGGTATAGTAAAAAATAAGTAGTAATTTTCTTCAATAAAGGTAAAATTGCAACATTTTGCTCCTATTTTGCTTTTTCTTCAAGCTCGTTTTCTGCATGTGAGGATTTTCAATATTGGTATAGTGTCCGGTTTCATATACTGCATGGATCGCATTCAGTTTTCGGTTATCCGAACAATCGCGTATCCGAATGGTGTCCGTTCCCAATTGATTCGGATAAACGATGTTCTACTGTATGTGCAAAATTGACCCATCTCATGTTGAATGTTATGGCAGTGAAATGGTGGACAAACTAGCAAAGGAGGGCTGTAATCTTTTAACTCCTTTCTAATCTGCTGTTACCTATCTGGAATTATACTCGTTAAAAAAAATCTCTAAAGTTGGTGGAGGGAAGGTTGCTTCCCTCTTATCATTGGTATGCGGGCATGAGACCTGGTTTGGCTTTTGCCTTCAAGTGTGACAGATGTTTCCAGATTACACTCTCATCTTGCCAGTGGTCACTTGAAGTGCCTCTCACATTCTCAGTGAATAAAAAGATCTTTCTCCATCTGTGCAAAGTGTCAAGAACACCAGGCTCTCTCCGAACACATAATGTGTTGCATGAATATCACAAGCAAAGATATCTACACTGATCCCCTTTAAGTGTTCGACTTTTTGAGAGTCAATGATTTTATTGATCTTGTCTGCTTTTGTAGGACCCTGCAGGATTAGAAACAACAACAAATTAACTAAATTAAATAAATGTGCAAAATTAAATAAAGATGCGAAATATTGAATAGTTATATAATAATAAGTTTTATAATATATCTTGATCATATTAGATAGTAATTTAAAACAATCTTCACTAGTTACGTCAACAAATAGCTTGTAGACCAAACTTTTCATTTAAATCCAACCTGGATTTCAACAACAAAACATTATATTTAAATGACTCACTCAATGTAATGTTATTGAGAAATTGAATACAATAAAGCAGTTAACTTTTTCTTTAATTTCGATTGGTGCTTTAAAAGTTCCACTTTACATTTGCTTATTCTTAAATAAAAATCCTTATAAAATTCAAATGCTTGTTTTTTACTGTAACTCATTCTTATGTAAATGCATATAAATGTATAATCTACAAAACAATTAAGAACTACAGCTAAGTTTTCTTACGAACACCAAAATAATCACTTAATATTGAATTTAAAAGTTCAGATCAACTTCAATCAAAAGATCAGATCAAAACTAGATCAAAGTTCATTTATTCAAATGAATATGTTGAAGTAAGACTGAAATTAAGGCCTTTCCGTACCTTATATATATATATGATAAAAAAATTTTATAAGTAAATAAAATTGAAGATTAAGATTGTGCATAGAAGTTCTGCATACTACCACATTACATTTTAGTAGTGTATTTATGAGTGTATTAATTATGTGGTTTCAACTTAACACCACTTGTCTATAAATTAAGCCCATTCTTTACGACTTTTGTTTATTTTCATTTAAATTAAATGAAGTTGTAAAATCATAGATTTTGAATTGACAAGAAGAGGTGAATTATTAAAGATAAAATTTGATAAGTTATATTATGTTGATTTAAAGAATGATTAAAAACTGATTGTTATCAAATTTGTGTGTAATTAATATTTTTAATTTTATTTTAATTTATATAATGCTATATAACATTGACAAGTAATATAACACATACTTGTTGATTATATGCTATCTTAAAGAATTATGGTATATATTTATATTGCAGTTATTTTGTTATTACAGTTATTTTGATTATGATTTTTTTTTCCAGAGAGATGTTTTTCTATATTACGGACTTACAAATTATTATCAAAATCATAGACGTTATGTTAAATCTAGAGATGATGCTCAGCTGTTAGGTGATATCAATAAAGAACCATCAAGTGATTGTGCTCCCTATGACAAAAATGATAAAGATGTTCCCATTGCTCCATGTGGTGCTATTGCAAACAGTTTATTTAATGGTATAATTATTTCTACCTAGTATGTTGGTTGTATAATATTTTAAAAATTATATGATCTGAATTTTTTTTCTACTTATAGAAAATATTTAAGAATTTCAAAGGAAATTTTAAAAATTGTCATTTTTTATCACTTGGCCTGGTCATAATATCATTGGGATAATTATTATGATAACTGTGCCATAAGTTTTATTAATTATTAATTTCTGTGGTTAAATATGAACAATTCTTAGAGGAGTTATTGATGCCAAATCTAATTGAAGAAATAATGTTTTGATAATTCTTCAACCCTTAGAATTATCAATTTTAATTCTAAGGTTAATTTCTATTTCAATTTTTCTTTGTTATAAATTCTAAATTGTTTAATATTTTAAATTAATTTTGTAAGAAATTCAAAGTATGTAATGAAATATTACATCTTGAGTCTTCTAAATCCCTTTTTATGTAATATGTGAATTATCTTAGTAAGCTGTAAATTAAAATACTTAAACTTTTTTTAATAGTTACTTTTTATTATTTACTTTAATATGGTTTTCATAGAGATTTAAACTTAAATGAGCTTGTTTTATAAGGAATTCTGTATTAGTTTAAATGGGTGAATAAAAAACCTTATAGATAAAATTTTATCAACATCTCTTTGTGATATACAGGAAGTTTTTAAAAATATTTTTACAAGATCAGTCTTTTTTTAAAAAAATAATTTAAAATCACTTTAAGAAATATTTTACCTTAAAATCCAGTGTATAATGTGCACCCATACTTTCAAGCTGCATTTTTTAATTTTTAGGTATATTCCCCATATAACATGCACCCCCTTTCTTACGAAGAAACCTGAAATATACGTTTGCAATGTTTTGAAGTCATTAATTCGAGGTATTATCCCAAGCTTTTGAAAAAAATAATATACTTCTAGAACTACAACCTTTTAAATTCATAAGGAAAGTAATTTCTTTTAAATATTCAGTATTTTGATCTATGTAGAAGGCTAATTTTTTTTATTTTTGAAGATCTTATTTTTTGTACCCAGCATATAACATGCACCTGAAAATTTTGATCTTATTTTTTATGTTAAAAGTGCGTTGGATTTTATGGTAACTTTTTAAAAAAATCAATCTATGACATGCAAGTTGCAAGGGACTAAAATGTTAAGGAGCCTGTACATTAGGTATTGCAAATAATCATAGAATATGGGCTTATTATTGTGTAATAATATAAAATGTTATTATTTTACCTCTGTAATGAATTCACATAACAAATTATATCGATTTATTTCAATAGATGAAATAAAGCTTTATGTCTCTAAACAAGGAATTATGGATGAAGTTCCTTTATTGAAAAAAGAGATTGCTTGGCCTACAGATAAGAAAGTAAAATTCAAAAATCCAACTGGGTATGCTACATTAGCAGATGGTAAATATACTTAACTCCCACTTATTTTGCTTTAATTTTTTGTAAAAGTAAAAGAAAGTTCTTGTGTCTAATGAATTGTATGCAATATATTTATTGCGTTTTAGCAATTATATAGATTATTTTTTTATTTGTGCTAAGTGCTTTATTTGAAGGAGAATGTAATTTTTGTTTGCTTCATGTATTACATTTACACTTTTATTTTCATTAAAGATTTTACTAGCTTTTTGCAAATGATAAATTGCCAAATGTTGTTTCAGTCACCTTTAGTGACATAGCTACTATTTTTCATTGATTTATTCATTAGAATTCATAGATGCCATACTTAAGCATGATGAAATTTTGAGACTTTGCCTACAATAGAAGAATGTCATAGAATTTTTCAAAAAGTCTTTGCCTACTAATGTACTGTGTGAGAAAAATCACAAAAGGAAATAACTCTGTTAAATGTTATCACCAAAATATATATTGGTGAAAACATTTAATAAAGTTGTGTCCTTTTGATGTCACAGCAAAAGAAGTATGTGAAATGAAGTATACTTTAAAAAAAAATATTAAGATTATCTTTTTTAAACTTCTTTAAGATTATAATGACAATTGGGGGGGGGGGGTGTATGGTGTCTATGAAATGTTGCAAAGCAATCAGATATGAATCATGATACAATTGTGGATTAAAATAATTATTTATGCAAAGTGTGAACACAAGGAAAAAAGAGACAACTGAAATAGATGAGTATGTTTAAAAGGGGAGGGGGAAGAAGAATTCTGGACATATTCTACCTAACAATGGATATTTGATGGAATATTCCAGCAAACTTGCAAATATTTTCTGTTCAGGTACAAAATTGATGTGATTGTATTATTAGAAGCAATACACTGAAGATTCTGTCTCATATTCTAATTCTAGGAAATATCATTGCACTGCTAGATTAGAAGTTGAGAATTTTAAATATTTCAATGTCAACCATAGGTATCATTTTATTGATCCAGGAAATTGGCATACACACTTAAAAAATCTAGTAATTATGGAAAAGCATAAAATATTGCTATTAGAAACATCATTCAATAACTTGTCATCATTTAGAATGCATCACATTGAATTCCTGCGAAGAAGCAAGTTAACTATTTGAAAAAATTCTGAATGATATTTAAAAAATTCAGCCCCAGTTGAATTGATGATTGTAGTAGCAATTCATTCAATAGGTAGTTTTATTTCAAAATTAATTTCAAATAAGATTTGAATTTTCAAAATCATGTTTTGCTGCACTATTGACAAAAGGAAAAATCTGATGTTGGCAAAATTAGAGCTCTGCAAACAAAAATGTATAACATTAATGATATTTGTATTTCTAAAAGTTATTAAAAAAAGTAGAACATTAATGATATTTGTATTTCTAAGATAATATTATGTTAAGTTATTTCTTTACACATTATTAGTTGAATAATGTATTGCTCTTATGTGTAGTTAACTGTTGAAAGAAGGTCATTTGCCTAGATATAGAGGGGGGAATCTTATGTGTGTCTCTTTTTAGTGTTAGTCTCACTTGAAGTAATCAATAATAAACTTTTAATCAACTCTAATAGTATTCAAAACTTTTAATCATTGTAAAGGTTTGCTTTCAGTAAAGTAAAACATAGTACATTTTGAATGTACTATTTATCCAAAAATTTAGGAAGTGTTTCTAAAAAAGTTCTAAAAATATTTTTAATGGAGTAGAGTTTTTTTAAAAATATTCGTATATATTCATTTAAGGTTTTCATATAATTTTATGTTGCATTCAATTTATTTTATTTGAAATTGGCTACCGATTTTCAAATTGTGATCCTGAAGATGCACTGAATGTTTGGGAAGTTGCAAGTGTTATTCTGGGAAATTGTTTGGGATAAATGCTCTTTTAAAAGTGTATGTTTATAACATCTGTTGTTTAATTTGAAATACAAAGGAAATAAATTTAAACATTGGAATTAAAAGGAGACTGTTAACGAACTATCAAAATACCAATTCATACAATTGAGAAAAGAATGTATATTGATATGATAGAGTTGAAAGAAATGACAAAAATGAACAGTTCATTATGAAGCTTTTAAAAATTCAGGAAATGTATTGGTACATTTTGATTATCTTAAAGTTTAGACTTTGTTTCATAGTTTACAATGTCTTATTATGTTCAGAATTTTTACCCAATATCTGAATTACTTAAACATTACTTCTCAAATAGTTTAGTAATACAGTTTTGTGGCAAATTTTAATTAGGTATATGAGGAAAGAAACTTTTTAAATTAATGTGCATTTAAAATTTCTTTGTATGTTCATCTGCATATATTTACTCTTCCTCTCACACATACATAAATAAATAGTTGTCCACCCAAGTGATACTATTGATTACTATATCAATTTAGAATGGATCAAGTCCCCTTTCCTCCCCCAAAAATTAGAAATTAAAGTTACATTCATATTTAATGAGATAATTTAATTATGGTTTTTTTCTACATGCATTTTTTTTATATTATGAGAATACTAAATTTGAATTGTTTAATGCTTGTGTTTTAACATCTGTCATTATGTTTTAGCTTTCAACAAAACAAGTAAGCCAATAAATTGGAGTGTACCTGTGTATAAGTTAGATACTGATGAAGAAAATAATGGTTTTGAAAATGAAGATTTGATAGTGTGGATGAGAACAGCTGCTTTGCCTACGTTTCGTAAGCTGTATCGCCGAGTAAATCATAGAATAGAAGGTTACAGGTTGGGACTTCCTGCCGGAACATATGCATTAGAAATAAAATATCGTATCCTTTTCTTATATGTGGCAATATTTTCTTTAGAATATGTTTTAATTTGAATTTTTTTCAATGTTTTAAGTTTCTAGAAAAAAGAATTACTTTAGTGTGATTATTTTTTCTTAAAGTAATTGTTTGTTCTTCTAAAATTGGAGCAGTAAAAACATGTCTTCTCATTTAGTCTAACAATTTATACAACCTAATGTTGTAAAAGTCAGTGCGTGGGTTTTTTATAACAAACTCTGAAAGGTTTTTTATTTAGGAGTTTATTCAAAATCTCTGAAAATTAATTTTATTTTTGTTTACATGCTGGTATTGTCAGTATTCTCAAATATTGTAACTTTTTATGACATTAAGATAATTTGAAGAAATATCTGTGATGCTTTAATATTGAAGATGTTTCTTACATATTTTAAAATGTACAATTTTGTTTTAGTGTTATTTTTAACAACAAAAATATTATAAATAGTATTCTACATTCTCAATTATGACACTCAACTAAATATTATTGGTATTCAATTTTAAAATGAATGGCCTTGAACCTTTGTCTATTTTATCCATGAAAATTATAATAGGAAATGAAACCATTCCTGCATGATTGATTGATAAAGTATTCTGTGAATTTAATCTTATTTCATTAAAAAGTATTTAAAATTCTCATATATCTTATTCATTAATTTATGCAATTCAATGTTTATATTTTTATAAAATAGAGTTTGAGGAAGAATTTCTTCTTAATTTGTCTTTTATTTATGGCATTGAAGTACTTTGTCTATGAAAAATGTAGCATTATTTGTTATCAGAGTGAATTATTTAAAAAATTTGTTCTGGAACTTTTAAAAATTCTATTTTTGAATCCAATTTAAAATATATTTTCTATGTATATTATAGAGGTAAACTAAAAATGTAAGGATTTAATGTGAGAATTTAAAAGTATTTTTAATTTTCATTTGTTTTCTCACATTTGGAAAGGGAGAGGAATGGAAAAATAAAACTTATGTTTCAATTAATTCTCAGATTTTCAATCTATAACTGGTAAATTTGTGTTCTGTAAGATGAACTTACTGAGATGAATATATTAATGAGCCATTCATCGCTTTTGGCTTACTAATGTTCATAATAAGCCATGACTTTGTATTCAAGAGATTATGGTTAACTTTTTTTATTTTGTTGAAATCAAGTAAATTATTTGTGCAACAAATTATTTTGTACTTTTAATTTTCTTTTAATCTGCTAATAAATTTGTGAGCAAATTCTGAATATTTTTATATGTAAATTTCATTTTGTTATTAGTTTTTGTTTCTTTATTATCATAGAAGAGTTCATCTTTTCATTAAATCATAGATATTTCCAATTTTGGCAATCTAATTCAAAAAAATTTAAGATTATAGTAATTGCGGAAGAATTCTCTTTGGGGTAAATATTTAAGTATATATATATATATAACAAAAATATAGTTATATACCCAAGATAACTTTTGTCATGATAGAATAGTTTTAGCCACAGAAATACTAGAGCAAACTCCTAGCCTTAGAATCCAGGATTGCAGGTTTAAACAATGTTTTTTGGCCAGCCAACCTTCACCTGAATTTGCCAATACTCTGGGCCATAGGGAAAGCAAGAAATTTCTAGAGAAGTTTTAACTGTTGTTATAAATAAAACAATCTATTAATGTAAAACAATAATTTTATAGCCTGTAATAATTACTAAAATATTTTAAAATCAAAGTTAAAAACTATTAGATAAAGACTTACCATGTGAGTACTACAAAACATATTCCCGGGCAATGGACAATAACAGTAACGCATAAAATTATATATATATATATGTTATGAAATATGTTAGCCCTGTTTTGCAAAAACTACCCAATCATATATATGTATATATCAGGCTGTATAATATGTATGTTTAAAATAAAAATTTGTAAAATTCTTTTTTTTTTAATACAAATCTAAAAGGTTATTAAGTATGATTACATTAAGAAGACATGGTAAAATTTATAAAAAAATCTTTGATTTAATGGTTTTTACAGTATTTTTGCTTGTAACTAATGTTTATGAATTACGTAAAACAGTTTTTGTGCTCCAAATATTACATAAGACTCAGCATTTAATTTTTTTAAGGAAATTTTGAAAATTTATAAAATGATTTTAAAATTCTACTCTTCCTACAATATTTGCTGTACATGTATGAAATTTGATTTACAAATATGTCAAGCTATGTATAACAAAAGTTGGTATGGGTTTTCTACTAGCATAATTAATATTTATTTGTAAAATACTTTTTATTTTCTGAATGTTTATTGAAAATTTCTTGAAAAGTAAATTCTAAACTAAGCTATTTTTTTTTAAAAAAAAGTATTCATTTGATTTTAAAATGCATACCAACTTTTGTTGCATGTACTAATATAGCAATAGGTTTTTTTAAAAAAAACTTCAAAGTATTAGACACAATAGGAAAAAAAGCCTTAGCATTTTAAATGAAGATGAATGAGTCATTTTTTCTTTCTGAGATAGATTTGTTTTAAGTTTTTATTTGCCTTTGGGATGTGAATATAAATAAACATAAAAATTATCATAACTCTGAATTTTTTTAACTTAGAGATTTCAAATTTTGCAAAATTATAAAAAGATATATGAAAAATTCATTGGGCTAAAAAATTTTTATTTGAATTTTTGACCTATTTTTATACATTGAATTGTACTGTGTCCCCTTAAGTAGCTTAGCATCATGTTTTAGTTTTTATCTTGTAGTTTTCAGGCCATTTCTGTTTAATTGATATTTGAGGTTGAGAATACTGCCAATGAATGCAATTGCCTCATTGAATTATTTTTGCATTCCTTTTATTTATTTCATTTATCTATCTGTTACTTAGCAAATCTTTATATGATACAAAATTTGTAAAAGTAATAAGAGAGAGAACACATTCTATTCAAGTATAAGCTGGCTGAGTTAGTCAATTAGTCATAGTTGCAAGTTTCATGGCAAACAATGTTCAAATCTAGATATGAATATCTTTTAGTATTTAACCAAGAATATATTGTGAAGAATAATGCATGTAAGTAAGTGTTGTGCTGTCCTAAAATAAAATGGTGTCCTAAAACTATGTGTGGTTTGGAAATAATTTTTTAGGATTGCATCTGTTCAGGTGTCAGTCTCATCATTTATTTTTTACCCATTCAAAATTATGAAATCTGTAACAAATGTAAATGTAATTTAAAAAATAAAAACATATCTAAGGGCTCATACATTTGGGGGGGGGGGATGATGTAGAATGGAGCATTTATTTCCTTAACAGATTTATAGTTTATAAAGTGACTTCCTTTAAAGGAACCAAAAGAATTATCTTGTCCAATACTTCCTGGCTTGGTGGAAAAAATCCTTTCTTGGGAATTGCTTACATTGTTGTTGGCAGTATTTGCTTATTGCTGGCAGTGGTCTTCCTTATTATACATTTCAAATATGGTAAAAGGTAAGTCTCATGTACCTTTCTAAACCAATTTATAAAGGAGGAAAATATAATTAAAATAACTTAGTTTTCTAGAAGTAATATACATTAAGTATGAAGAATTTTTTTAAGCTAGAAAATATTACTGTGTATTTTGCTCTCAAATCAATCCAATAAGTTTATGCTAATTATCTACATTAAAATAAAATCAACAATTATAAAAATTTATTTAGAATATACTGAACACTGTGTTTCAAAATTCTTAATTTCTAATTATAGTCTTGGATTGTAGAAATATTTGTAAAATCAGAAAACTGCAGTATCTTGTAACTTTTTAAAAATTCAATGAATTGCTTTATGGAAAAATACTTATTCCATTATTTGAAAAGAAAGATCATAAGGATTTTTAAGATCATAATTGTAATAATAATTTCTAAGGATAATTCTGTTTGTTTTATATTGAGAGGAATTTTTTACTAGATCTAGGAATATGGGAGTTCTGACTTTAGTTACATTAAGACTTATTTCTTATAGATTACAACAAAATGAAAATCAAATTACTAAAGCAATTTCTAATTCATATGTAATTCCAATTACGTATATTGCGGTTATTTTTTATATTGCTTTCATGTAATTTTATTGGTGTATTGTTTGTATATACAAAATCTGAATTCATTTAGAAAACTGAATTTGATGTGCCAGGATATAATTTTGTATTAAAGAGGGAACATTGTTGATGAAGTTGTTTCATACATAAATACAGGAATTAATTTTTCTTAATTTTTTCACTCAATCTGTAACTGGAGTTTTTTTTGTTGAGATTTTCATTAAGTAGCATCACATTTTAATATTTTGTTTATGAAAATATTTTTATTTAGAAGAATAATTTGCCTTTTTACTGTTATTTTAGAAAATATTAATGGAATTTTTGTTGTTATTGGGGAGATCATTTTTGGGGAAAAAATTAAATATTTAATTTTGTTTATAATGCATGTTTCTTAAATATTACTCTAATTAAATAATATTAATTTTTTATTTGATATATTGTTATTTATAGAATTTTTCATTTGAAAACTAAAGAAAATAATTGTTATATGAAGTAGAACACAATTTCTAGTGTCATAAAAGTAATTTATTTTTTCAGCATTTGAATAAAAGTCATAAGGTAAATGTATTGTTTCGAATGAATAAAGTTACAATACTTTTTTAAAAATGTTTAGCCTTATTGCTATAAAATTTTGATTCGCTACTTTATGAAATGAAGTTAGCTGTCAAAATGTACATATTTACACAGTAATAATGGATAAATGTAATAAATGCCATAAAATATTTATGTTTATGTAAAACAGTTACTTTTTTAAAATACTGAACTTTCAATCTTAATGTATTTTTTGAAAAATCTTGTGTAGGTGTCTCCCTTATCGAAATTTTTTTAATATACTAAAATTGTATTTTTAAATATTTTTATTTATCAATGTTTATTTTGAGGCCTCTTACATTATTTTATTTTAAATACAATGATAAGTAAATAGGCATGCATTTTATGTTTTCTAAGAAACTTTCTAGAATTTTTTTAAAAAGGGCTGCACATAAAATATTAATTTCAATATAATATTTTTTAATTCAAATACTCTACCATGTTAATTTTTTTTGTTGAAAAAATAAATATTTTGTATGGAGAAATCGATGTATGGTAAGGATGTTTTTTTATGAGATCATCATGTTAAGCATTTTTTAAACAATTTTTATTTTACAAAACCATAAAATTTATTTTAAATGTAACTTCAAATCCTTTTCACTTTTCAGCACTCATGATTTAGTGAACATTTCACAAAGGACGCCTTACTAAGAAAGCCTCTTCTAAATTGTGTTGTCTGCACACATTCCATATCATTTGCTTTCATATCTGCTATAGATGTATATAAGATTGTTTAAGTTTGCTTAAGATGTTTAATATGATGCATGTGTAATCATTGTTGATGTGTTTATATGTTGATTGTGTATGTAAATAAAATTGTATGTTATTTACATAAATACATGGAACTTTACTATAATAGTTGTGATTTATGTTGGGGTAATTGCAGAAGTTATTTTTAAAACATTTTCCTCCAGAATATATTAACTTTGTTAATATAAATCATATTATTTTTATAAATTGCAAGATATTATATGTGAAATCTTACTCCTTAAATAATTTGAAAGCATAAAATATTCATCGTTTACAATTTTTAAGCAATAAATACAAAGGTGTAAATATTATATCTAGTCATCTTTAGAAAATATTGTTTTCTGCCTTATTTTTAAAATATTTGTTTCATATAAATATTTAATTCAAAAAAGTACATGGCAGACATGGTACAATAAAAATAGGTTATATATACCAAATATGTTTAAAATTAATATTCATTGAAATATTTTAAATTTTTATTATAATTAGGAAGTTCTAATTTGCTTCTTTTTTTTAAAAAAACATGAAGAATCGTATCAGTATTGAGAAGTTTCGTTTATGTCTGTTAATCTATACAATGTAATTGCATTGTTTAAAACTATATTTAATTATATATATTAAATGTGTGAATTATTTTAATATGTTCATTGATACATATTATGTTATTTTGATTAATTACAGATATTTAAGTCTGAGCATTGTACAGAATATTAGGCATTTAATTTTTGTAGTTAAAAGTATTATTAGCAGTGGCGTAACGGAAAATAATTGGCCCCCCCTGCAAGGTCAGATGTTGGGCCCCAAGCTGGATCTTATATAATACATATATATATATATACTTGTTAGAAAAAATCTGCGTTCACCAACTACTGCTTACATAAACAATAAAAAAAAATTTAAAAACCGGAATTTGAAATTTAAAAAAAAAATTATATTTTATTTAGTTCATTCCAAGTATTGAGAATAACAAAACTAAACTCGGTTTGCTTTCATAGCTTTGAAAATAAGGACATGTTTGTAGCGATACCAACAAAAATCAAGTAGAAAAAGTCTGTGTTCACTCTTTAGTAGTAACTACAAAAATTATTTTAAAAGGATAATGAGCTATTTAATAGCTGGTTGGATAACCTTGTGTTTTGAAAACCGCCTGAAGTCATTTTGGCATTGAATTAAAAAGTCTAGTGGTTTCTTCAGGCTCATCTTCTCTCATTCGTCCTTAAGAACACTCTTTTCTAGCAAGTGTGGTGGCCACGGTAGCCAAGTGGTCAAGGTATCGGATCATGGCTAACGTGTAATGAGTTCGAGCCCAGTACCACTGAAGACCCTCTGTGTAGGGGAGCAATACACGTTAAATCTGTCGAGAGTTCAAACGTCTTCCCGTAGGTGTGGTGTGGTAGTTAGGAGAAGGGGGTACCAGCTCAGTTGTCGTCCACGTCACTTGACCATGGTTCAAAATTACGTGGTCCGTTGCCAAAAGCCCTCGTGTAGCTGAACAGTGCGACATTAATATTCACTCACTATTCTAGAAAATGTGTGTATATACAAACAAGGGTTGCCAAACCATTACTCAATGTACCTTAAAACATCACGTAAAAATATTTAATATTAAACTTATAATTGAATACAAAATCAACTGGAGCCTGAGTGAACGAAGTAAATAAAGCATAACATTTAATTTATTAAAACGGGAAATCTAACATGGTAACTTAATAAAATTGAACATAAGAAAGACACGAACACTGTAAAAATTTTCATTAAAATCTTAAGAAAAAGGCACGTATTACCTAATCCTCATTTCTGAATCTCAAGCTGAGCTTGACTAAGTTGATTATATTCTAGTGTAATTATGCAACTAATAAGGAGTGTTCTTATATGAAGCAAAAATGATCATAAAAAAAAAAACTGATACATTCCATTATGCTTTCTTCTCATTATGCATCATTTGATTGAATACTAATAACTCTATCGTCAAATAATCATTTGAAATGCTCTCTCTGCTTTTTGAAGTATCGTAATACTATTTTACTTGAAAAAAGCATAACAGATGTACATTATTTACGACTTCGCTAAATGAAAATGAAATATATGGGGGAGGGGGAACCAAAGCCGCCAATAAGTTACTTTGCTACTTCGTAAAAAGTATAAATCATGTCTTTTTTTTCTTCCTACAGCTAATGTAAAGTGTATGTAGTAATAACAGCAATGAATTTGTATATTTTTTTAGCATTTTATCCGATTCTCTGTCTGACTTTAGTGTTATTTATTACTAATCAAGGTTTAAAAAGAAAACCCACTAAAGAAAAGTATCTCTCGTCGCCTTGATTACAGCAAATAAAAAAAAATGTTTTTTGATTTGGCTAAAGGATTAAAGATAAAAATTTTGATAAGGAATGACGTTAGATTGCTAATTGGAAAATTGCTTAAAAATTTGATTTTAAAAAGTGTGAAGCGAATTTTGAGAAAATCTATGTTAATGGCGTCAGTCAGGCTTTGGGCCCCCTAGAAGCCTTTGCCCCCCCCCCCGCGGTGCGGGGGTGTACGTTACGCCACTGATTATTAGAGGAAAAACTATATTTTTTTTCTGGGGTTTATACTAAACTGACATGGAAGTAATTTTTTTTGTCACTATAATGGTTGATAAATGTATATAGTGAATAAAATAATTGTTTACATATTTTTCCTTAAATAAATTTTTCATTATTTTGATGTTTTTGCTCTTTAATTTATGGTTTCCTATCAAACAAAATTATCAAAATAAAGGTTGTAAATGAGAAAAAGGAAAATTTTAACTCATTCATGTTTTGTTGTTTATTCTATTTAGGAAATTTTTTATGGTTAAAACTTATCAAGGGTTTGTATTTTTTACCATGCCTATGCTATTTATTTCATCTAGGTAATAATTTTTAATCTGTTTATGGTAACCAGCTTTATTATGACTTGATTAGCAATTATACATTTTTGATATTTTGGATAAATTGAATTACTGTGTGTACATTGAAATAAAGTTAACTTTTAAAATATTAATTAATTTGAAATGTATTAAAATCGATTATATTTCTACTTTCAATATTAAAATACTTATTGTTCCAGTTAACTTTCTTGTAATTTCCTCTGTTTCTTCAATTGTGTAAACTTTTTTGATTATGTGATTCAAAATTTCCAAACTATAGATAATGTACTGTTTCATTATCTTGTTATGAATTTAGCTAGACATAATTGAAAATGTTCTATTTATTAGTTTAGATTTTAGTTGATGTGTCTACTATTTACAATTTTCATGTCATAAATACCTATATTCTATTCTTGTTATATAAAATGAAATATTTAACTCTTTCAAGTGTGTGGTAAAAGAAAAAAATAAAGTATTACTTTTTTATGTATACTTTTCATATGTTGACATCTTTTTTTTTAGTGTTTTGTAAGAAATTATATTATTATTTTTTAATAATATATTATTTATTACTTAAATATTTATTTTCATGCATCAATGACATTTTTTAGTAAAACAAATAGGAAAATAATATTGACCATTTAGTTTGTTTCTTCTTGGATAAAATCGTTTATGTGTAATCAATATATTTTCAAAAACCAAACCAAAGGTATCTAAGTCTAATGGGTTTTGTGTATCATTAAATATAGGTTAATCAAATTACTTGGGAGCCCTTCTTAAAATGGCTGATAATAGTTATATCCCTATACCAACAAAAAAATTTGTGAAACTTTAAAAACATTTTCTTTACATTTTAGTAGAAAAATCATTGGATCAAGAAATATTATACCAAAGATCTTGTTATGCAATGTATTAGTTGATTTTTTTAAAATTGACTTTCAAGCCTTTGCAAAGCATTGTATCTGTAACAGAAGTACTCTTTTAAGATTATCCTTATTCCTGTCTATGGTTCTTTTTATGAGATCCATGGATAATGGTTTTATATTTAAGTATAAAATGCAATTAAATCTTTATTACCTTTGCTCTTGTTTCTTCATATTACCTTTAACCTGTCATGCAATTTTACTAAGGAAATATTTTTTAAAAAAATACCCGTGATAGGACTATTGTTAAAATGTTCAAGCTGGTGTAGTTGCCACACAACAGCATAATTTCTACAGGATCTTTTGTCTACAAAGCTTTGTGCCGCGTATAGTGACAATATAATTGATTAATTAAAATCTTTGTTTCTGCTGATTGTCTAAAGTAAATTCTGAATTTTTTATAATTCACAGTGACGTAATTTTTTATGAGGTTCCATATTTTCTATTTAATTTTGAAGCTTTGATTTGGTGATAAAAAAAACCCCACTCAATCTGTTGATTATCTATGTGAAAAACAAAATATAATATAATTATTGATCGCATAATTTTTTCCCCCACAGTATTTTTTTTTATTTAATAAAACAAAAATTTTTGGCTAAAATGAGCCAAAATTAGCAATTAAATTTTTGCAAACAGTACTTTGCGTATATATAATTCGCTCAATTTGGTAAGATAGCATTATTCTAATATGAGTTAAATATGCTATTTTTTAAAAAATTTTAGTCTTTGATTGCTATAATATTTTAAATTTTTTAGTTATTGTTTTGAATTTCAATTTTTCTTTCTACAATACAAATAACTTTTTGTACATTGAATATTATAGAAATCTCTGTTTATAATAACTTAATTTCTCTTGGAAGTACTTTTTTTGTTGTTGTTAAGGCAGGCTGTTTAATTTCCCTAAAAAATATTTCAATTTCCCTATTGTCTAAATATATATCTTGATCATTTGGTAGCATTTCAAAACAATTGGAATAACCACATAATTAGTGCTTTGTTGAAGATCATTATCACAAATGATCATTGTTTTTATATGAAGCAAATTTTCTAATTCACTGAAGACATGGCTAATAGAAATTTGTTTTAAAGCTTTGAGACAAATATAAAACGTTTTTTCTGTTGAACGAAATAAATTTTAGAAATCTTAATTTAATAAGTTTTTACTAAGCCTCTTTTACTTTCGATTTTGTCAGAGTACAAATGAATAACCAATGTGTCGTCCTCATCATTTGACTGTGATCCACCAAGAGCCTTTGAGTAACTTGTTAGCATGATGACAGTTAAAAAAAGTCAACAATCTTGAATTCCAAGGTCTTCAAATAAGGACTTGTAGATAATTCAGATTTGCTGCTTGTAAAAGAGAACTGTGTGGTTGTCAGTCCTCCTGTGATTATTTGGTTCTGTGAAAAAAGAACTACAAAACGAAGCTTCAAATATTTTATGGTTTTCTATCAAGAATAATGCAATGAAACAAATTTAGTATATATGATAAATGTTCCGAATTTAGTGTAACCGATAACCTTCATTACTTTTATTTAAAAAAAATATGAACTAACTGTACTTTATTCATATTATAAAAAGTCAAGTTTGTAACATAATTTTGTTTTATTCGATGAAAGTGTGGAAGTCGTTTCATCAACGTTCGCTGTTTGTTGTATGAGAAATACTGATATTGTTAGGAAATAGATATTTATAATAGTATTTTTTATTATCTAAATTTCTGCTCACATGAATTTTGAATTTTACACGCAATAACGTGCATTGTTAAAACAATTTAATTGCTTCTTTTACTACTAGATTATAAAGCTTCCTTTTCGTGAGTGATATCTTTTTTTTATAAAGTCCCTTAACATTTATTTATTGAAATTACATAGCACATACCAAAAGAAAAAGATAATCCATTTACAATAAGCATATTGAGTACTTGTTAGCGTCGCACTTCAGAGCAACACCAGCAATTGGCGACGGACCAGTACGAATTTCAAAAACTTGGTCTGACACTTGGACAACGTAAGTCGTTATCGACTTGACATTGCTGAGTGATGTTTGAAACTTAATCAAGTGACGAGGGTGACCTTTGAGTTCCACTCTCGAAAATTTCCACACCATGCCAACTTGGAGACAGCCTCGTTAGATTTAAAGTGTATTAGCGTATCTTACGTGGACACTACATCATGCATGAACAAAGTTCTTCAATTTTGAATAAAAATTCAAAATGCTATACAGTAGAACATAAGTTCCCAAACTTTTTAGCCTCATAGACCCCTTGACAGGTTTTTCAGTTTGGGGTAGACCCCCTACTTACCTAATATCAAATTTGGGCAAATTTATCAACTTAAATGTGTTTTTGACAGCAAGTAGAGCTATTTACTTTAAAAGATTAAAATTTTTAACTGTAGTGAAGTATAGAAGTGTTTAAAACTTAAGAAAACACATGTTAGTTAATTAAATTAAAATTTAATTAATGCATAAAATAACAGCAACAAACAAAAGCTTTTAGAGGAATCTGGGGATGCAATGATAAATTTCAACATTTGGCATCATTCTTATCAGAATTTAACACTAAATATATCTCCTAGGTTAATAGTGTCCAGCATTTTCTTCTTTCTTTTTTGTTTTGAAGATTAGCAAGCGCACTGAAACTCCTTCTCAATCGGAAAAATAATTAAAAACTTTCTCATGATATTCCATAATATGGAATAAATAACAGGTAAATCTTTTAAAGCTAAAATTATTGACATCGTTTCTACACTTTACTTTAAGGTCTTCGTTAATGTATATTCCTAGAGCTTAGTTCTTATAATTTGACATTTTTTTTTTGAAAGCGACCATATGAATTTATTGCCTACTGTGGTACTATGATAGTCAAAACATTCTCAAACCTGGTTTCAAAATCTAAAAAAAGGGCATTTAAATGTTGGTGACGTCCAAAATTATTCTCCTTTAGCTTAATTCTGGCAAGAATGTGGTCCTGTTTCAATAAAAATTATGCTGTTGCCTTGTAACTGCAAATAAACCTCATTAAATGTAGTTAATAGTTAGTAAATCTGTTAAATAGGTTAGGTCTGATTTCCACTTGTTTAAATTTCCTTTTAACATTAGTCATGATGTGGTTTGATGAGAGCCACTATCATAGACCCCCATTTACACCTCATGGACCCCCAAATTATTTTTTTGATGTCGTGGACCCCTTGCAGATCGTCATAGACCACTTTGGGAATCACTGCAGTAGAACGTCGTTCATCCGAATCAATTGGGACCGGACACCGTTCGGATACGCGATTGTTCGGATAACCGAATGCGATCCATGCAGTATATAAAACGGGACACTATACGAATATTTTAAATCATCACATGCGGTAAACGTGCTTGAAGAAAAAGCAAAATAGGTGCAAAATGTCGCTTTTACCTTTATTGTGGAAAATGATCATTTATTACATCGATCGGTACTGTTGTACACCGTTTTTTCGCTGCAAGATCTCTGATTCTCCTGAGCAACAGAAGGACAGCACTCTGATTTTTGTTCGTACCACTCCATAGCCGTCTCTAACGCAGAAAATGCGTCAGGTTTTGATGGACGGTTCAATATTTCAAGTTTTGTCTCTATGTTCAAGACGTTGCGCTTTTATTTTGAATTTGAAGCCATAGCTGTGCACAACTCAACAAAAGAAAACATATACACACCCTCACTTGGAAACAAACTGACCTAATATTTCCGCGCAGATGTTTACCAAATCACGCTACTGAAATTCCCCAAATATCACTCACCTTGGGTTTACCCGTCACTTTTGGCCTCACGCGAAACATCTGATGAGCATTGTACTGTTCGAAAACGTATCCGGACTTTGGTCCGGATAATAAACGACGTTCTACTGTATTATAATTTATATTCAAATCTTTGCGACATTACTTACGACACCGTGTGTATATCTTACTCTTTTGAGTGAGGAAGTGTTTGTTGACGTCACACAATAAAGCGACACGGGGCTATTGGTGAAATACCCAAGGAAACCGAGCTCACCCGAAAGAGGTTTGGAGCTACAAAAACGATCCCCCAGGAAACAACCACTCCCGTGATCAATCTTTATTGAGCAAAATCACATTTTATACACGCAGTAGCACACATTAAATTTACATGCAGTAAAACGTCGTTTATCCGAACGTTTATTATCCGGAGCTTCATATATCCGGACCAATGTCAATTCGAACAGTACAATGCACAATTCTCATCAGTTGTTTCGCGTGAGGCCAAAAGTGACGGGAACTCCCAAGGTGAGGGACATATGGGGGATTTCAGCTGTGTGTGATTTGGTAAACATCTGCGCGGAATATTAGGTCAGTTTGTTTCGAAGTGAGGGGGTGTATACGTGCTCTTTTGTTGATGAAGATACCTGGATGGCATGCGATGCAGAAGACTGGATTTCAAATGCTAAATGATGACTAGATTGTGACTTTCGTGCAAGAAGAATCCGATCCTGTCGACGATGAAACGGATGAAGACGAGGACAACAACAACGAAAAGTAGCAAGGGTCCATCATATGCTGACGCGTTTTTCTGCGTTAGAAACAGCTGTGGAGTGGTATGAACTACAATCAGAGTGCTGTCCCACTCAACTACTACTGCTCAAGAGAATCAGAGACCTTGCAGCGAAAAAACGAAGGTGTACAATGGTATAGCGAAAAATAAGTGATTATTTTCCACAATCAAGGTAAAATTGCGACATTTTGCACATACTTTACTTTTTCTTCAAGCACGTTCACCGCATGTGATGATTTTCAATATTCGTATAGTGTCCGGTTTCAGATACTGCATGGATCGCATTCGGTTATCCGAACGGTGTCCGGTCCCAATTGGTCAGATAAACGACGTTCTACTGTATTACAAATTAAAGATAAATTAAACGAAATACCTATGTTATTGAAAGGTACATACGTACAAAGCTGAAAATAATAATAAGGAACACAAAGGGTAAGAGAAGGAAAAATAATATACATTTTATTCCAGCAATCTTGCAAATACATCAAAAGTAATATAATTATAAAACATAAATGCACCGTACAAAAAAGAGGGAGGGGGCTATTGGTGACGGATCTTGTAATTTTGAGCCTCGGTCAAGTGACGAGGACACCTTACGTGCACTTCCCTCTCCAAACTACCACGCCAATAGGAATCAATTATGAGCGAAGACAGATTTAACATTGCGTATTCATTTGAAGTAGGCGCTATAATTATATACACCCAACGTTTTGTGCACGATTCTGAAATAACACGGTGCACGAATTTAACGATTTTTTTTTTACAGAAATTTTTTGTTTTAGCACGAATTTCAAAAAAATTTGGGAACTGTCTCGTGCCCATTGATGGGGACGATTTGATCGAATTTATGATAGCGTCTGATTTTTAAAAAGTCGATAATGACGTCGAAGGTGAATCGACTATTAACAGCTGATTTAATGTGAGGGCTTAAAATTTTCTACAAGTTTGGAACATTTTCTTACTCATGTGATCCTGACAGAGCGCGTGTATTATAATTTCTACGTAGTTATAAGTTTTGTGTAGCAGGATATCAAGAGATATAGAAGCTCTTAAAGAACAACAACAGCCGCTAATAACAGAGATTATGTAACAACAAACCCAACTGAAGCCGTTCACAACGAACGAAATTCTTCATTTGAATCATAGCCGACATTTGTGCTAGACATATCTGACGCATCTACTGACGATAGCATTTTTTAAATTCAGTTCATAATAAACGTGCACGTTTGTTATCAAGTAGCGATGAGAAGTTGTTAGTAGTTTTATTCCTAATTTTTCAGTTTGAATTCTTATATATTGTATGTACTTATGGACTGTAAATTTTCTCTATACACTAATTTTGATTTTTTTTGTAATAAAGATGAATTATATATTTTTGTTTTATAAAAATGCGAAAAATGGATTAAAAAAAATTTTTTTTGCACTGTATTTAACGAAAACATTTAGAGATTTTTCAACTTACACGATTTTTTAAAATTGTGGAACATATCCCCAAATTTGCCATACGTCGCATGTGTTTTTTACAGGATTTTTTGTACTGTTTTTTAAGGAACGTACTACCGTGTAAAAATAGTTGAGTGTAAATACATTAATTCAACACCAAAGTGCTGTCAGTTCTAGTTCGTAGGGCAAATTTTATACTTGTATATTTGGCAATTACGCTCGTGCAAAACGTGTTTGTTTTGTTGACAATTGATATTTTGTGTGGGTCAGTATACGTTCTTGTGATCTGTTTGTTCCTTTTCGACATTCATACTTTTGTTTACATTCCTGCTATCGTTCATAGTTTTATATTTCCTTACTCCATGGTCAGTAAGAGGATTATATTTCCATTATATTTTGATATCACTCCAATGATTCACACTATCTTTTTGGCATTTTGGTTTATTTCGTGGACAACACAGAAGATGTACACAGCACAAAGAACTTTACATACACTCTAACTCTACAAGCCAAACGAAAAGTATACATCTCTCGGATGACTTGCAGCGCCATCTATACAATTAATATTTAATTTACAACACATATATATATAGTTCAGAAGGACAGAAAGTAAAAAGTTGACACGTATGAATTCATATGTGGAGTAGACAAGCATAATATGTGAAAGTTTTACTGTCACTGTAATGAACAGTTTGGACTAGTACAATCCATTTTCTCTAGAAATCTAGAGCAATTAAATCCATTATTCGAAATGAAACACAATAACTAAACGAAAAAATCTGGTTTCAAATAAAAAAAACAGTTTTCAAAAATTTGTGTATTTGTTCCCCTGGATAAAAATTGAGTTTTATTTTTAAAAAATGAAAATTATACCAGAAATCTGTTTTGGAGCTTCTCAGTGAAATCCGAGAGAATCCTATAGAAGAAATTCCACACGAACAGGTACTATATTAAAATCAGGTAAGTTATCAATCCTACGAACTAGGATTCAAAAGTTTCTGTACTGAGTATACAACTTAAAAATTATTACAAATTAAATTGCTGAAACACATTCTCCTCCGAAATAAGACACTTTAGTAATAACACACTTTTGCCATCGCTTGTGAAGGTCATCAAGACATTTCTGGAATCCATTTTTTGCCATATCCTTTAATTCAGCCTACGGTGCACTTTTAATGTCATCTACAGATTTAAATTGATGACTTTGCAAGCGACGCACCAATTCAGAAAATATCCTGAAGTTGCTGGGGGCGAGAGCAAGGGTGTAAGGAGGATATGGCTAAACACAGTTGTTTTCGTTTTCGCAAGAAAGTGTCAGTGATGAGGAGGGATCGGTGTGTAAGAGCATTGTCATGGAAAAGCACCCAGGGCTGCTCAGCCCACAATTTTGGTCTCTTCTTTCGGATCGACGCAAACGGTTTAGGATATCTACATAGAGTTCTTTGTTCACAATGCATCCTTCAGGGATAAATTCCAGATGCACACAATGCCTTGGATATCGAAGAACATCTCTAGTAAGATCTTATTTTTAGAGCTTGCGGGAGATTGTTGTAATTTCCACGTTGCCGATACTTTGTTCGATTGAGGATCACACAAAAAACCCCATTTGTCGTTTCCAGTAATAATTCTACTAAGTAGGGAAGGAACTTTGTTAACAGGCAAGATTTTAAGTCTCCTGCCATTTTCATTCGATTTGCTTTTTAATCTTTGTTTAACATGCGGGGTACTATGTGTTGACACACCCTATGCATGTTAAGATCTTTAGTCAGTATCCGTTGCCATGTGGCTGAGGATGTCCCAGCTGGTTTTGTTATTTGCGTTATTGTTTGAAGTTTGTTCTTACCTAGCGCACAGAAACCTCTCCATTGTTTTAAACGAGGTGGGAAATCTGTGGACGTCCAGAGCGTTTGTCGTTTTCGACATTTTCCCTGCCTTCTCTGAAAAGTCGATGCTACTCAAAAGCTTGTGTTCGCGTACACACGTGCTACAACATTTCGTGTCTTCTAAGCACTCTTTCCCGAGCTAACACAAAATTTTATATTCTCTCTCTGCTGAACAAACGTCATTTTTTTTTAAATCGATAGCTACTAAATGCATCCACTTTCAAAATACGACGTCTTGGAAAGTCACCGACCACGTGATTTAGGACAAACTTTTTTTAGAAAAGGGAAAGAACACAGAAACGCTATTGTAGTCGCTCTACAGCAAAAAATTTTCACCTCCTGCAGTAAACAAAGTTTGCATCATAGGATGGACTTGGTTCAACTAAAATTTCTCTATACTTCTTCCCAGTGTTCCTTCCTTTCTGAATTACGAATGGTCCAACAGAAAACCACGACATGGCTGCCTACATCATGACAGATCCACCTCCATGTTTGACAGTTGGAAGGAAACAATCATAATCATACGTTTGTGCAGGTGTCCTCCAAACGTGCACCCATCCTGTTGTAGGGAAAGTGAGAAAGACGATTCGTCAGACCATATAACTTCTTTCACTTATCAATCGACCAGGTTTTGTGAGTGTGACACCGCTGTAGACGACGTTTAACATTAACATCTGTAACAAGTGGCTTGGGGATTACTGCTGTTCCATAAATGTTCTGTTTATCAAGGTACATTCTAACTGTAATCACTGGAGACTCCAGATGCTGATTGAGCTCTGTGGTCAGTTTTGCTGCAGTTCTCTTTTTAGACATTACAATCCGCTTCAGTACCCGTCGGTTTCTTTCACTGAATTTCTCTTTCTGCCCACTATTTTGCTTTGCCGAGCTTGTCTTACCGCCTGTCATGACTTTAGACACCGTACCCTCTAGAAACGCCTAAGAGTTGGGACGTTTCGGTCACATTTGTTCCAGTGGCTCCTACAATTTGACTTCTGTGAAAATCTGAGAGGTCCGACATTTTGCGCTTTCGAAAGAAATCTGAGATAAATAAAGCTACCACATAATACCAGAACATATACATTTCTAATGGTTATGAAGCGCATTCAAAAATGTCACTTTTATTCACAGGTGTTTTCATTATTTTGATAGCCACCTGTATTTCATACGTGCAGCTGTCTGATTCGAATTCTTATGCTATGCAAACATTCAGCAGCTTGTTCAATTCCATTCGCAGTCTCGTATGCCAGATGGTATCTTTTAAACTTCGAATTTAAGCAGCAATGCACTTTAATGAAGATCTTAAAGGGAAATGTCGCTTTATGCAATTGTAAGATCTTAAAAAACTTTAGAATGAATGATTCCACTCTTAATACTTCCTTAATCATGTACGTTTCCATCCAATTAATAAAGGTTTTTTTTATCCTTCTCTGATAGTATTCAAAAACTTACATATCGATAGTGTACTAATTAGCTCTTGTTTACGTGTAACAGAATTAACTTCCTTATCATTAGATTATAAGGAGATAGAATGGAAGGAAATTTTTAGTCTTATACTTTTGGATTTAAAGTTATTGTGATATGTCATTTATTCTATCAATGGAACTATGTAATTTCAACACCATTTGCCATTTAATCAATCAAAGGATGCCAAAAGTTATCTTTTATTGCTTATATTTGTTTATTTTTAGAGAAGTGATAGAATTGTTCTAGTTAGTTATTGATAGCTAGCATAAGTATTCCATTTTCATAAGATAGCTTTCGCATTGCTTCTAAATGCTGCTTTAACAATCACTATCCCGTTGTTATAATAAAATAATTGGCTTTAAGTTCTTGATATTTTTAAGCACAGTTTTAGTATATTGATAATTGATACCAGAATTTTAATGTTTAACATCTCAGAGTTCTTTTACTTTCAAAAAGCTGCTTCCACAACAAGTTTTCCTCAAATCGTTTGCAGAATTTTACTGAATTTCCAATCGAAGAATATATTATCACCTTATTCATTCATTCGAGTACATCTTAGTTTTAAATTTGCATCATCTGCATAGTTTTCGAAAATTTTACTGAAACTCGCCTCTTTTCTCCTTTCGATTTGCGAAATTCATAACTGTATGGCGGGAAATCCTCCCCATCCATGAATTCTTGTTCCCAAAAGGCTCAAATGGGCTTATGTGGTTCAATAGGACCATCGCTGCTTGAAGAGCCTTTTCCATTTCGAATTTTAAATCGAGCTTATTGGGGTGGATCACCCGAGTTCAGTGATATGAATGAAAAATGGAGACCCAGATGGTCTCCATCTTTGAAGTTTTAGGCTAATTTGGAACTCGATTCGGACACCTCGATGAGATATTCAAATGAAAGAATTAGAATCGTCCCAAGAGACTGTACTATAGTAATTACAAATTGGAGTGCGCATTTTCGTATTTAGTGGAAAGTATATATCTCTTTAAGTCTGTAATCTAGAGTATAAATTATTGCGAAGTTCTCATGAAATTTTGTGGAGAAGAAATATGAATTTTAAATATAACCTAAAGTGAACTATGCGAAATTTTTTTATTTAAATTTATAATTTCTTGGTCAAATTATGAAATTTTCTTTAACAGGCATGCTTTTAAACCAAGTTAGAGCCAATATGTTCAACGAAGAAAGACTCTAAATTCTCATGTTTATGATAAATATAATATCAATTAATAATACATATATTAATTTGTGAATGAATATAGATAAAAGTAACCAAATACACAAAAACAGGAAATATTAATACCATAATTGGCTTCTTTCTCACTGAATAGTCTATATTTGTCTGAGATAAATAAAAAAATAAACGCTTTTAAAATTCAAATTCGATTAATTTTTATCAACTCATTACTTTATACCCGACTAATTCGCATTGCATAATATTTAAAATGAAACCCTAATAATAAAGTCTCAAGAGCACGAAGAGATATTTAATTTCAAGATATTAAACGGAAAAATCTTTAATCTTAGTGAAAAATTTTACACTTGTATATTTTATCTTGCTGTAGATTTATTTTATTTTTATGTAAATATTTAGAGGACAGGTGTATGTGCCCTTATTCGATTTATTTTACCATGTTTTGTTTAAAATATTAATTAAAAATGAATATTATATAATTATTAAAAGGCTAACTACACTAGCTATTAATTTTTAAAGCTTTTATTTTATTGAATAAATATAATGAAATATTTAACGGCTGTCGCAAGTAATTTTTTTTTGTCACGAATAACACGTATTGCTAATATTAAATTTTGCTAATTAAATAAATGGTACGTTTTTCTTTAATATAGCAGGGAAAAAAAATTGGTATTTATGTAAAAAAAAATGATGGAGCAATACATCATCTACAATCCCTCAATAAATTAAAACATAAAGAGGAACACACACACACACACATATATATATATACACTGGTGTCCAAAAGTTAAGCATAATTGATAATTATGTGAATAAAGAAGGAACTGTAAATCAGAATGGAAGGAAACGTGATATGCGAGTGTAAAATGGTTATTAAATAAGGAAGCAAATCAAAAGAATGATAATAATTAATTTTATTATCCAAAGGTAGCAGTTTGAAAGAAAACTTAGCATAGCAAGGATTCACACTTTAAAGAAAAAAATGAAAGAAAACATTAAATAAAATACCGATGCTGCAGTTTAATAAGGCGTGTGGTCACCTCTGACAGCCAGGCACGCTTCACAGCGATTTACCATACTTGCTATGAGATGATGAATTGAGTTGTGGGCTCAAACGGTTCCAAGCTTCTTGGAGAGCTCTCTTCAGTTCTGTAACGGAGCTTGGTGGGTGCGAAAGGGCTACAATTTGTGTCCCGAGCATATCCCATACATGCTCGATAGGATTTAAATCAGGGGAGTTCGCAGGCCACGACATGCGCTGGATGTTTTCCGTTTCAAGGAAGTCATCAATCAGCACCGCTTGGTGACATGGCGCATTATCATCCATGAATATGAAGTCAGGACCGACAACACTTCGAAACAAGCGAACACAAGGCTCAAGAACTTCGTCTCTGTATCTTTGAGCAGTCACGACCCCGTGTGAAAGAAATAGAGGTCTGTGCGGCCGTCCATCATGATGCCTGCCCATACCATTACTCCCCTTGATGGAAAATGATGTCTTTCCGTTATGTTTCTTGGTTCAAAACGTGTTCCACGTTCTCTCCATATCGTTACCCGCCGAGAATCACTACTCAGACTAAACCGGGACTCGTCACTGAACATTGGCCCACTCTCCCACACTCCAATGTTGATATTTCAAACTCCAGTTCAAACGAGCGCGTTTATGCGCAGACGTGAGGGGAATGCAAACTGCTGGTCTTCTGGCATACAGGCCAGCATAATTGAGTCTCCTGTAAACAGTTTGTCTCGAAATTTGTATTCCTGTGGCGACTGTGAGCGCCGAACCCAGTGCTCTGGCAGTACTGCCCCTCTGACGTCGCGCACTTATTACCAGATATCGGTCTTGGCGAGGGGTTGTGACTCTTGGTCGACCTGATACTGGCTGTCGGGTAACATCTCCCGTTCTTTGAAACCTCTGCCACAGTCTTGAGATCACAGACTGGTCCACATTCAGAATTCGAGACACTTCGGTTTGTGATCGTGAGGATTCCAGCATTCCAACGATTCTTCCTTTCGTAAACATGTCCAATTGACGTCTTTGTGCCATCATTCACCTTGTTTGATGGTTAACAACGTTCCTTCGTACAGCAGTTGCACGAAACTTGTCTGAACTGTCTATGCTGCGTTCCGACATGCGCCGGTGTTTCACCGCAGGTTTTGCATAAACCCAATATTTCTTCTTCACCCAATTAATATCCGCAAGAAATTTGGAATGATTTTACGAATATTTACTGCATGTTTTTCGCATTTTACGATTTATGCTTAACTTTTGGACACCAGTGTATATATATATATATATATATATTTGAATAGTAAAATTATGAAAAATTACTAAAGTCCCACATGTCTGGTACAATGTCTAGCCAACGCTATATCTTTGAGGGCTTAAAGCCTGTTCTGCTTTACCTTCACAGTTGGCGCCTACTTTCTCTCCTCCTCTATCGCCAATCTAATTCTTCTGTTCAATATTTGGAGAATAATTGGCCCAGCATACATCACCTGCTGGTTCGCCTTTTGCAATATGTGATAATAACATGTGCTGCTATACCCCAACATGAAATCCAAAGCTTATTAATTCGTCACTGAATCTTGTATCAGCAGTTATTCCCTGCCATGATGACCAGTGACATCTAAAAATTTCTTGAGGCCTTGTGCTCCTATTCAAAATTAGGCCCCACCTGTGGCACTTTTAAGTAGACAGTATATAATATATGTTGTCAAAGACTTAAGCAAACAGTAAGCTGTAACAAATCAATGTGCTTGACTCACAATTTCACAAACCTAGGTAGAAACCGATTCGACTAATGCCGCCTTTCGACTAAGTGATAGTGAGTGATGGTAGGCCTAGCCTAGATACGGACGACGAACATGATATAATAATGCAGTCTTGCTGTTATTGAGATCTTGCATACAGTTCGAAATTGCCGATTTCGGGGAGAATATGTCCGGGTATGACATTTGATGATTAAAGTTATTCAGCTTATGATCTTATTGAGATCGATACGAAAACAAGACAAGCCCCCTTCCCGAGGGTCTGCGTCCGGACCTAGTTGCCCCATGCCATAAAACATCTTTGGTAGTTGCTCCCTGCCATAAAACATCTCTGGTAGTTACCCCATGCCATAAAACATCTCTGGTAGTTGCCCCATGCCATAAAACATCTTTGGTAGTTGCCCCATGCCATAAAACATCTCTGGTAGTTACCCCATGCCATGAAACATCTCATCTCTTTACCCATGCATTACTGAATTATTTCATTGTCTTCCTCACGTCACAGAAAACCGTATTTTTAATCGTTTAACCTAGTGATCTTCAAACTTTACCGAATCATGGAACCCTTAGACCTATTAGGTGCTTAGGGGGAAACCTAACGTACACAGAAAATATCTTAAAAAAATATTTAAAATATATCAACATATTATATACATTTTAAATATGAAAGAAAATGACAATACTCTTCGTACTAAAGAGTTTTAGATTAAAAATTATGTAATTTAGTTGTTAATAATATTATTTCTTGCTCCAGATTCCATCTTTCCTTGCATATATTCTGACAGTGATATTTTTTATATTTATATATATATGCTTGATTTTTTTTTTTTTTTTTGCACAAAATGGCAAAGTTTAGCTCTGTTGAAGTTCTCTGCAGTCGTATTTCATATTCTGTATTTAATTTGATTTTATATTTTGTTTTTATTGCCCCATGCGTTAATAACTAAAGACATTTAAATGGTACTGCTGGGTGGCGTAGTTAGTCAGGCACTGGCTTTCTGTGCCCAAGTTAGCAGGTTCGACCTTAGCCCAAGTCGGTCAATTTTCATGATGCAAAAAATTGACTGAGTCAATGTCGTATGATTATGCGGCTTGTTAAAGATTCCTAGAGTTCCTGTTAAGTTTGGGTGTTCTCGGCAAAATTAAATTCCTAGTACAATTTAGCATCGTCAGAGCTCAAGTTTCCTCCTCTGAGGAGAAAACTAGGTGTCAAAATGACGTTGTGGCAATTGGTATCCACGTATATGGTGCTACACTAAAAATGATACCAGTTTCTGTGTAATGTATTATGTCTGTAATTGTAATTACCAATTTTCAGCCCCATTTGAAAGAAAATGAAAAATAAAAAAAAAACATTAAAATTTTTATGACTATGTGAAGAAAGCCTTCCGATTGATTATAGAATTGGACAGAGTTTTTTTATTTACATCCCATCCTTGGTTTTCTTTCCTTTCTTTTCGACGGACCGACGTGGTCGATCGCATCCACCTCAGTGCACCACTTCACGTGAGGACAGGCAAATTGTGAGCATGGCAGTGACGAATCGCTCAGTCGCATCACGAATCATAGCACAGCACATTGAGTCTGTAACGCAACATTCAGTGTCTGAGCGTACCATTCGACGCCGTTTACAGCAGAGTGGTCTGTCCGCAAGACGTCCATTGCTTGGTCTACCCTTGACGCAGAACCACAGACGTCTCCGCCGCCAATGGTGCGATGAAAGAAGGATGTGGGTGGCAGAAGGGAATGAAGTTGTCTTTACTGACGAGTCACGCATCTGTCTGCAACACCACGATGGTTGGATTCGAGTCTGGAGACACCGTGGAGAGAGGATGCTGAACAGCTGCGCCACATTGGTCCTGTACCGGGTATTATGGTATGGGGCGGTATTGGATATCACTCTCACACTTCTCTAGTACGCATTGCCGGTACTTTAAACAGCCAGCTCTACATCTCCGAGGTGTTGGAGCCAGTTGTCCTTCCTTACCTTCAGGGCTTGGACACAGCCATATTTCAACAGGATAATGCACGACCACACGTGGCACGCATTGTCCAAAGGTTCTTCGTCAATCACCAGATTGAATTGCTTTCCTGGCCGGCTCGCTCTCCATATCTTTCGCCGATAGAAAACATGTGGTCCATGGTTGCTCAACGATTGACCCAGATTACACCCCCAGCTGCCACACCAGATCAACTTTGGCAACGTGTGGAAGCTGCTTGGTCTGCTGTACCCCAAGAACACATCCAAAGTCTCTTTGAATCAATGCTGAGGCTTGTGGCAGCGGTGATCTCCAACAATGGCGGCTACTCTGGCTACTGATTCTGGCAGGAACCACACTTCACAGAAGTCTATAAATTTAATCATTTGATACTTGGTCAACATGTTATGTACAAAATAAATTTTGTTGTGCTATCTCTTGTCTTTCTTGGTGTTGCATTTACGGTGGCCAGCAGAGTATAAAAAAAATAATTTTCCAGCATGCGCTAGCAAATTTATTGCGTTTGAACAAATGCAAGATGGGCTTTCCTTTTAGGCGGCAGATCGAGGCATTTAGTGACGTTTTTCGATTCGACGTAAGAATATGTTAATACCTGTATTCTATATGTATTGTATTATCCATGTATGATCTAAATCATTACTACAGATATTTATCATTGTATTTATGCATTTGTTGGTTCTTTGGGTACTTACGTATTATCGCAACAATCGCTAACTATTAATAACTCGCCAAGTTGGCAACCCCGATTTCCTACGTGTCATACGCGCTGAATTGGCAACCAAGTACTTCGTTTCATATAATGTCACCAATAGTTTGCGATAATACGTAAGTACCGTTCTTTGCATCAAAATTACGACTATTTTTGAGAAAAATATTTTTTTCAAAAGTATTGTTTAAAAAAATTAATTTTTTTGGCGAGACACGGTTTACGTTATTTTTTCGGTGCTGTTGTTCATCATAGCTTAATTCAATATAAGACTTTTTTTTAAATCTGTTTTAGATATTTTGCTGATTCTATTCATACTAATTTAATTTCTTTTTCCGTGAAGGCAACCTAATACATAATATTTATGGTTGATTTATTTCTTTCACATTGCCCACAACTCAAAAGAGCACAAGACTTACTACGCTATTATTTTTCTGTTATAATTTTTATTCTTATTTTCATACATTCATTCTCATTTAATCTTTTTAACACTATAACTTTCTCTTCTAGATTAAATATTTAATTATTCTTTGCTGTGTGTGAGGCTAAATTGCTGTTCTTTTAAAATTATGCTGGAGCATTTATTAAAAAAATATTTTAAATTTTTGTGAAGCACTATTTTGCTCTGGGTGAAACCTCTTTTAAAAATATTATATTTTCTATAAAGTATTTATATTAAGGAGTACCTGCTATTCTCGCGAATAACAGGTACTTCAGCGCGGTTCAGAATTTAAAACAGAAATGACTCTCATCTGCAAACAACATAAGGTTGTAATAAAATATTAGCTTATTTATCATTGACTTGAAAATTCAACTTTATTCTTACTTAAAAGAAATATTTAAAAATTAGTTTTAGTGATAATAAAATATTGAGAGCTGTGTATCTTTATTAGAAACAATTAAAAAAATATCACATTATATATATATAAGCATTTAAACTTCTAGAATCATTTCCAAAAACAAAGTTATTCGAAAACCTACAGCACATAACATCATTGATGCTACACTACTGGCATTTAAAAATATTTACACCAAGAGAGTGACATGCCACAGACTTGAAATTTAAACGACAAAAAGAAGGTGCTGGGATATGAAAATAATCAGCTTTTCAGCACCTTCAGACAAAGCAGGCGCCGGTAGAGACCCCCTATAATGTGTTTAAATGAGGAAATTGTTCAGCCCGTTTTTCATACACAAATTGGATTTGAACATTGTTGCCTGGAGAAAAGTTGTTGTGATGTCTCGTGTAAGACGCAGAAATACGTAACAGCACGTTTCTTACTTTGATAAAGGTCGCATTGTAGCGTATCGGGATTGTGGTTTATCTTATCGCAGTATTGCTGCTCGCGTCGGTTGAGATCCACTGATTATTAACAGAATATGGAATCGATAGGTTCAGGACGGTAATTCGAAATGCCAGTAAACTATTAATTTACTGAAAGGAGGCGAAACAAAACACATTCTGACAAAATAAAAAAAATAATAAAATGCACATTTACACCGATATAATACACTTATAAATGTATCAATACTGCACAATGTATTTCATAATTAATTTAACAGAGAACTAAGTTAAGAACAGATTTCTAATAATTACCATTGACCCTATACTAGGGCCTATAGGCATGTAAAAAAATTATGTACAAATTTAATACTTATCTTGATAATTTGTAGGGTTTAAAATTAAACTCGTATTGTAGATTTACTTGAAAGTATATTATTAATGAATTCAATACGTTGCTATTCTATGAAGGGGGGCGCGATGAAAACTATGCTTAAAAATTGGGTCGCAAGTACAGAAAATTTGAAAAACACTGCAGTTGTGTAGTGGCTCGTACGATAAATTATTCACCAAATAAGCTTACCAATTAACACATTTTCTTTGAAATTTTTTAAACGGTTTGAAGCAGTATAAACTGAATATTTAACAATTTTATGCATTTCTTCATTTATTACTAACCACAAAGCAAAATTATGACAATATAAATTATTATAACCATAATTTGTTTTAATTTCGAGCTTAGTTATTGTAATTAGAATTCTTTTACGTATAGTAAATAATCATTGAATGTCCCTTAAAGATCTTTAACATTCCTTCTTTTAAGAGGACTTCATTGGTTTTTATAAGCGACATAAGAATGTGAGGCAAATAAAATTTGTTCATTAAATAACAATGCTAACCGAACATGTTTGATTATGGTGCACTCGAGTTGAGAAAACGCACACTTAATAGTTTTGATCAACATGGAAAAATACTCTAAGAAAAAAGTGATGATGATTATAACTCTAAAAGTAAAAAAAAAACCTCATGTGCAAAAGTTTTTGTTACTTTATCTTACACGTGCGCATTAATTCTTAAGTGACTACAAAACAATTTGAAACTGAAGCATATCATTCGCTTTTGCTGTTTTAACACGAAAGGAAGATTCTCCAATTTATGTCTTATCTGTATAAATTCTGGAACTAAATAAATAGTTCCGAAATCAAATTCCCACAGTTCCCCACTATTTTTTTTTTTGTAAAAAATTTCTTTTTCTGAATCATTTTATCCCATTCCCTCCAAAAATGTCATGAGAAACACAAATAATCTTTTTTGTCACTTTTGTTGGGGTAGATTTCTGTTATAGTGTACCCCAAGCTCGCATATGCGTAGGATTAAAAGTTGCAACAAATTATTTAAACAAGAGGTTGTCCTGAACAGTATATTTTTTAAAAGTTTTCCCCGTGATACGTGCGACTTGGAGGCAAGGATTTAGATATTTCGTGTTAGTGCAAATTTAATAGAGAACGGAATCTGTTTTGCATACACACAGTTTACTTTTCTATTTTTTAAATCGTGGAACCCTAGGTTTGATTCATAGAGCCAGTGGGTTCTGAGGAATACAATTTTAAGGCCCTCTGATTTAACCCTAATACTATATGTGATTTTGATGTTTCTTGTTCTTTTTGGTGTTTGTATTTTGGATAGCCAGTAGTGTAAATAAAATGTTTTACATTTACAATGGTTACTTCAGCGTAAAATTATTGTAATAAAAGGATTTGTTTTTAATGTTCGTTGATAGTAATATTTGCAGTTTTTAATATTCAATTTTTTTCATTTTAGAGCTATTTAAAATCATTGTAGTAAACAAATACTAATGTACTGAGTATGCTACTAGAGAAATAGCTTAATAGTAAAAAAAATTACGAATTTGAAATGTTCTTCTTGAAAAGAGTATCTTGTGGTGAGATAAGTGTTTTTTAAATTCCATTGTTCTTTTAATTCTCCCGTATTCATATATAGCTCACATGTTGCTTTATAGTGTGAAGTATATACTCTCCCTCATCCGCATTGATACGACATGCCGAAATTCTCAAGTGAGGTTACAAGTCTTTGACAATAAGACAACATTGTGAATGCTATTCTATCTATTGGAAATGCCCCAAAATTAGAAGGTGCGTTTTCACTAATGCTTAATGCAGTGCTTCTCAACTTTCAGTATTTGCGACCCAATTTTCAATTATAGTTTTCATCGCTCCCCCCTATACACTAATAATGTATTGAATACAATAATAATACATTTTGACGATAAAACTACAATGCGACCTTAATGCAAACCCATACAAAGTATCAAAATAAAAATTAAATTTTGTGTATGTTATTTTTAAGTAAGTTAATTTTAAATCATAGGATATAAGTATCATGTTGCTTTTCCTTTCTACATGTATCAGTATGTTCACAGCAGTAAAAATGTCTATTTTATTTTTTATTATGTCAGAATGTATATATATTGTGTTGTGCTTCCTTTTCAGAAAATTAAGATTTTTTTTACATAATCTTTTATTCTTGACCTTTTGATATTTTCGTGTCCCCCACTTAAGGTCTCCTAGAGGGTGCGCCCCATAGTTTGAGAATCACCGACGTAATGTGTTTATGGTGAGAGGTTAACCTCTTAATCGGTTTGCCCGTATACCGTACGGGCTACTGAAATTTAACCACAACTGGATTGCCCGTACGCTGTACAGGCACAAGGATATTTTCTTCATTCTCTCTTTGATTTGCACGCTTGTTTAGTTCTTATACTGAGATTGATTTTGCTAGTATTTCTAAGAGATATAATTTGTTCATGGTACTGAAATACTTCGCATCCGGGATTTCTTTGTGGTGAAGGAGGAATTTTTTCTTCGAAACCAGGAATTTAGATTCTTGAAAATATCGATAAGTAACAGTGGTCGGCAAGACAATGTGTAGTTTGTTGCTTGAAAAGAAATGAAAATAGGAAGATAATAAAAAAAACCTATATATTTCTGACCCTTTTGCAAAGTAAGTCTATATTACACCATACTTCAATTTGCGTGTTTATATATATATATGCACACACACACATACAAATAATCCCTCAACCATTTGAAAAAGAGTTACGCGAACATAATTTTTTTCATAAGTTTGGGAGAAATTCTTGTAAGATATATATGAAACATTCTTCATAGCATGCAGAGCGTACTTATAAAAGGGAAAATCTTACGGCTTTTGTGTTCCACAGTTATAAAATAAAAAATAGTGTAAAAACTTTAGAATTGACAATAAAAATGAAATTCTTCCATTTTTTTCCTTTAAATATTGTGCTTAGTTATATGCAATAAAAATGTGCCTTTTTTGTAGCACTTTTTGGGGGGGCCTGACCGGTTAAGGGGTTAATTTAATTAAACTCCCAGTTAAACTTCGATATTCAATTTTACTAAAAGAAACTTCAATAAAATGTATATGTCATTATTTTAAGTATTTTTCTGTCGTACAATACGGATTTTGTGACGGATCTATACGCATCCTTCCACTAACCCTCTTGGGAAATCTTTGAGCTATGGATATCAACAACCCTTTTTGAAGAAAAAACCGTGATATACAGATTAAGTCTATTATATATAGTATAGGTTTGCTTGCACGTTACTTAGATAGATAGAGAGACAGAGGGAGAGATAGATAGTTAGATATAGGAGAATTGATGTTCAATTGAAGTTGCCAAGAGATTGAAATATTAAGAAGTAGAAGATAGGAAGACTATCTACAGTTCAGGTATTAGTCATATTATAGCGCGTTTTGGTATTTAAATTATTAATGAGATTTAAGTGACAATTGATCACATAGCTACAGTGTAAATCATTTATTAAAGTAGAAGATTGATTCATAAAATGTGGATTAATTGATTAGAAGTATTCTCCGAACTCGCGACTCTCGTTTCAAACCCCTTGTTCTTTACTGGGAAACATCATAACCTAATTGGTTATTTGAATTTTGTCTGTGTTAATCAGTGTGTTGAATAAATAATTAAAAAGTATCATGTCGAGTCGTCCTTTACACCCTCCCACACCTTTAGTCGGGTCCGAGAATAGAAATAAGGGTTACAATTTTAGTAAGTTGAGATGGCCTCATTATATCGTGGTTCAAAATTATGAGGTCCTTTGCCTTAAGTCTTCCTATCACTTTTAAGTGCGACAGTGAGAAACAGACAGTCAATCAATTCAAGGATTGATCAATCCTCACTAAACAAAATATTTCAGTATCAGAAAATACAATATCTTCATTCGAATTCAATCAAAAATTGAAGCATCATGAAAATACGTAATAATCTAAATAAACTTTGAGAGATATCGGAAGTACACTTTCTACATAGAAACGAAAATATTCATTTCGATTATTTGCAACTCTATACTCCGATTATGATCCTGAATTCGAGTGACAGTATCACCTCTCCGTGCAAAACCCCTGAGGGCCGGCGACCCTTAATAAGCGAAGGGCTTAAGGGACTGCTCACTCCATTATCTCCGTCAACCCCTCATTATGGGGAATACGAGGGATTTAGGCCAGGGCAGGTGCATCCTCAGAATGGACGCGCCTTTGTCCTAAGCCCTTTTCTGAAATTGGAGTGAGAACCATCTGGTAGTATTTAAATCTGGTATTTGATTGAGATTTTCCTATTTAAAACTCATTTTGTTGAAGAGAATTTTTGATTGCAATTTAAAAGTTAAGCATGAAATTCTATTTCAGTTTAGTAATATGTTTGAATGGAATTCTTAAAGACATCGTCAAACAATAAATAAAAAAAAGATTTTCTTCAGATTAACATCTGAGTTGCCTTTTGAGATATTAATATGCTAGTTTTGTGTAATGGTCTAATTAAAGAGTTTATTGAGTAAATGAATAGGATTAATAACCTGACTAATGCAAAAACGTCAATTTCGATGAAAATTGGGAAATTTTTTTACTTTAAATTTTATATAGTTGAATTTTTTGATTTCTAAAAATACCTTACTCTGGTTTGTAGTTGTATTTTTGGAAGTTATAGCAGTTTTTATATCAAGCGAGAGCAGCAAAAATGAACCGGAAGTTAGATATCGAAACCAGAGGTATTTGCATTTTAATACTTTTTTACACTTTTTTGGTGTTTTATTAAATTTATTCAAAAATATTAATTTAGGTAAGGTAATGAGGGAACCGTTGTGATATTTAAAAAAAGGTTATTATTTTTTAGTAAAATTTGGCAAATAAATTCGTACAGTTGTTATCATGTTTCAATTTTCTTATGTCCTTGCGTCTCGATATTTTTTTCATATTTAACTTCTTTTTTTATATATATATTTGGTAGAAAACTATTTTTAAAAACAAAATATTAACTAATTCTGTCTAAAGCAAGATTTGAGATATCTAAGAAGCTCCGATTTAACGGAAATCGCTTCATTATTGGTGCTTGCAGTAATTAGAATGTTAATGCAGCTTATCTCAATAATACTGAGTCAGCTGGAGACAAAAAGTTGAAATTGTTTATAAAGGTTTCGAAATGTACTCAGAAAGCCTTTTTCAGTAACATTTTATGGAATATTTTACTTACTATTGTCTATTATTAAACTTGAAACATTTCGCTTAGGTGCGTTATTAACGTTAATTTCTTTTAATTTGTGACATACTGGTTTATTATCATTAATTAAAAACGCAAATACTTCCCTTCCTAAGATCTTGTACATGGATTTGTAAAATTTGATCTGGGACACATTTTAACTTCTGTGAGATACCCTTAGAATTTAGAATGTATCGAAAAAAAGGTAAGCTGGATAGGAAATAAAAGTACTAACAATGAAAAAAGGCAAAGTGTATTCATATGGAGGGTTTAAAAGCTGTTCTGTATATGATTTTTATTATAATTTCTTACAACCTTTGTTATAAGCAATATTTTTTCAAAAGAAATTTTCGTGAATATTTTCTGATAAAATAACACACACTAACATATTTTATATTACATATTTCTTAAGCTCTAAGATACTTAAGGGAAATAAATATCTGTTTTTCTATGTTAAAATTATTATTTTTTTTGTAATAAAGTTTTTATACTGCGCTTTTTACGTCTCTAATTTGTACTTAAAAAAACTATGTATTTAGACGTTAAGAAAAACTTTTTTGACTATAAAATTGTTAAAAAAAGTTAAGAAAAAAGAATTTGAAACAAATATATTATATTAATATGTGCTTATTAAAGTTTTATTCTTTTTATATGAAAAGGTTTTAGATTGTCTTAGCTGTATAATTTTTTAAGATTTTGATTTTAATTCTTTAAATGCGTTTTTCTCCGAAGATTTCTTCATATTTTATCACACGGTAAACACGATATCTCAAAAAATTCTTGAGATAATTGCCTGAAATTTTTCATTATTGTTTATTATTATAGTGTGCATTTTGTAAAATACAGATTAAGAAAAAACTGTATATTTACCTTCTTTATAATGTTTTTCTTTGTGATAAATGCAAAATTTTTTGACTTCTAATTTTGTGATAAGTTGAAATTATTCAAAGACAATAGTTTAATGCATAGATATTTATTTTCTAAATACAACCTCTGACAATAAAGTTCTGTGAATGAAGTCAGAATGACCGTTCTGGCAACACTGGTGAAACAAAACGCAGCACATGCGTAGCGGCAGGTGTTGACCATCTGCCATCATCTTTATTCAGTTGAGACTCATTTGTGTTCCGTGTAAGACTTGTTTTACAAAGTGCTTGTTTAGTACGTTGGTTCTCAACTGAGGACAGGAAAATGGACGAACAAAAGATCAATTTAAAGTTTTGTATTAAGCTTGGCAAGACACCAAAAGAAACTTATGTGATGCTGGTATGTGTTTATGAAGATTAAACACTGTCCATGAAGTCTGTGAACAAGTGATTCGCCCGTTTTCGAAAAGACCGTGAAAGTGTGTCTGACAACCCCTGAAGCGGAAGACTTTCAACCTCTGTCAGTGACGAAAACATTGAGAAAATGACGAGATTAATCACTAAAGATCGTCAATTAACTGTGCGCATGATAGCTGATAAACTGCAGATTAACCGTGAATTCGTGCGACCAATCGTTACCCAGAATTTAGGGATGAGAAAAAGTGCTATCGATATTGACGATATTCCTAACATCCAACGAAATGTGACCAAGCTTTTCAGCTTCATCCTAAAAGAAGACTCCTTGCAAAGTTTCCAGGACATATATAGCAGATTTCAGTGGTGCATAGTTATAGGAGATTACTATTTAGAAGGGCAGTAAGGTAACTTTCTTAAATATTTCATCTACATTAATGGTACAGGACTATTCACTGAATTTTATTGTCAGAGGTTTATAATTTTAATAGCTTTATTTTTTAGGCATTATAAGTATTTTACAGTGTTTGTCGAGATGTGCAAAAAGTGTCTAATTTTAACCTAAAATTGTCCATTTTCTTAAAAAAATATATTGGAAAAACTTTTTTTGTTGTTTTTCTAAATTTTTAGTTAAAATTAAACAAAAAAGGAGTTTAAAGATGAGTTTTCAGCAATATTAAAAAAAAGTGTTCCCTCAACCAGTCAGGCACCTTCCCCTTCCAGGCTAATTTTATTTTTTGATTTTATGTTTATTTTCACACACACACACGCCGCGCACACACATATTATATATATATATGTCAGGATAATTAAATTAGATCTAAAATCAAATCCCTATGCCACATCTACATTTTATTTTCCTGTTACATCTTCAAGTATTAAATTTATTACCCAGTTCGGGAATGAAGAACACATGTCTCTAACTTCGCCGGCTCCGACCATTAATTTTTATTACTTAATATGCCATACTTAAATTCTCAAATATATCTCTTCAATAAGAAGCGAAGAACATATCTGAAGGGGCCATCTATTCACATATTTAACACGTGTCCGTCTCTTTCTCTTACAAATTAGATCACAAAGTGATTTCAAGGAATAAAGACGGTTAAAATAAAATGTCTAGATGTTCACTCGCCAAACACGACATAAATTTAAATAGGTGAGTAATTTACATGGAAAGTTTACTTTTTACATGGCAGAAATCATTAAACTTTGGTGTCAATTCCCAAACTACAGTAAATATAAAGCTTAGAATACCTAGTTTTTATCTCGAATTACAAATTTTATTTTATCTTTTGCATTTACATAAATGGTTATGAAATTATTAATCAAAATTTGATCGTGTGTAATTAATTCGAAAACACGGTACTGCACATAACCCAACATCGCAATCTGAACAGTAGAAAAAAATCTTGTTTCTCTTCTTACCTCTTTCCCTCTACTGTCTCCCTAAGAGAGGCAAATAATACGAGGGTAACTCTGAAATTTTTTAGATACGCGTAGATGAGAAGTTACGAAATAAAATTAATGTTTTAATTTGGAAATACAAAGTATTTTAACACAGCAGATGGTTTTTTATTAACTTACTTCAAGTTGTTTAGCGTAAAATAAATATTAGACAGAAAAGAAAATGGAGTCGACGCGAGGAGATTATCGTGTTATGATTTTCTATGATTTTAAAGCGGGATTAAATTAAGACGAATGCATTCAATGGCTGCAATTAGATTTGGTGATGAATATCCATTCGTGTTACTGTATTCAGATGGTTTAAGGAAATTTGCAGAGGTCGCAATTCTCTTCAGGATGAAGAACACACAGGAAGGCCGCGGTCAGCAGTAATCCCGGATAATGTGTCTACCATACGAAAAATGTTAATGGATGATAATCGCTATACCTACCAAATGATACAGAAGAAACTTAACATTGGATCCTCAGCCAAACGCAAAATTATTCAAGAAGAATTACTTATAAAAAAAGTAGTTTGCCATTGAGATCCCCATAATCTAAATATGCCCCAAAAAGAGGAGTGTGTCAGAATCAGTAAAGAACCCCTTAAATTGTGCTGAATAATAATGGCCACCGCATCATTTCTATAATTGTAACGGATGATGAAATTTACATACCGTTTTTTAACGTTCCAACACTTCAAGAAAGCAAAGAATGGGTCTTTGAAGATGATCCCATGCCGACAATGGTGAAAAGACAACGAGCAATGAAAAAAGTAATTACGCCGTTTTCTTTAGAAGTACTGATTGGTCAAAGTCATCAAGTTGGAAGGATAGAAGACAGTAACAACAAACTGGTATACTACTAAATGTCTTCCAGAAGTTCTCCAAGAAGTGAATGTTAGGGTACTAATGTTTCACCATGACAATGCATCTTCTCATACAGCCGGATTAACAGTTGAGTTTCTTAAGCAAAAATAGATAAAAGTGTTAGAACATCCACCTTATTCTCCGGATCTAGCTATGTGTGACTTTTGGTTATTTTTTAATCTAAAAAAGAACTTACGTGGACTTCGTTTTCATTCAGAAGAGATTGATGTGGCTATATAAATGCATTTTTTCATCAATTCCAAGAAATGAATGGTTTGAGGCATTTAATCTGTGGAACATTCGTCTACAAGAGTGCATTGATACTGGAGGAAACTACTTTGAACACTCCTAAAATTTTGTAAGTATAACCTTAAAAACCTAGGGAGTATCTCAAAAATTTCAGAATGACCCTCGTACACTGTCGTGTTGGGTTAGTTTTCTTCTCCATTGGGGGAATGTCGTCAACAAAGTGTCTTTCAGATAAGTGTGAAAGGGAGTACTCAGCAGAAGGATGTCCTCTTTTTGCAGAAAATTCCACCGAGTGTTACTTTTCAATTATTTGAAACCATAAAATGCACGTGTGAAATAATTCGGGAAATACCGATTACACAGTGTAAATTTCCACAGTACCCCGGCTATATTCGAGATGAGCCAGAATGGTACGTTTCGCCTGCCCGAGCTCAATTCGGAAAAAGCTGGGAAGGGGTTACAAGAAATGGATACTTTTAATTGTTACCTTCAAGACGATTCATACAATATACTTGAATGTTTCGTGTTAGGCATGTTTTCAAATTGATATTGCAGCACTTTATAAGTGAGTTTTCTTTCATGAAAACACTAGTAAATATTTCACGGGAATATCCTTACGATACAGGTGATTTCCCCTTAATTTTTGAGCAAAATAATACATGTTTAAAAATATTTGCTTAATTTATTGGAGACAGTTAACTATTGTTATTATTTACTGTTAATCTTTTGAATTGCGTGGTTAGTGGTGTTCACGTTGAGTTTTGGACGGATTCTAGGAATAATATGTACTTTGGAACATTAAATTTAATTATTTTTCCTTAGTAAATATTGTGGAGAGAATTTGATGGGAGGGGGGTAGTAGCTAACGACTCCAAGTATTTGAAAAATAACAGACTAATTAATGGTTATAGAACGAACACACAAATGACTACACGAAGACAAATCGATGTATACACACAAAGAAATATCATATGACAGATTATTTACAGTAGTTGAAAACACACTTGTTTTAAACAATCTTTACACCGCTCCAGAAACGTCTCTTTAAAACAGTTCTACTAGTCTCTGTCTTATCGCAGACAACGCACAAACAGATTTTAATCTGGATTGACTGACTCGAACTCTCTCAAAAGTCCCTCATATAGCCTCGCATACATTTTCATAATGATCGATTTCAGAGACTTCTCGAGGGTTCCTAGGTGCTATAATTTGTCGTCAAATCTGTCGCAGGCTTGGTAAAGTCGCCAATCTGGTAATTCTGCTCCATCTTCTAATGTTGCCATAATTTTAAATTCATGGTGGGAAACGAACTTTCCTGTAAAACTCAATTTTTTCCAAGGAGAGTGTCATTGCGGGGAAAACAACATGCATAGCATGTTTCAATATGTTTAGCTGTATTCTTTTCAAACTGAAATATTGAAAGGGAAAAAGTCTAAATTTTAACGATCCGGTGTATAAAAACAATCTTCGCGTTTTTTAAAAAAATATTTTTCATGATATATAAATTACTTTATCTTTAATTACTTAAGAACGTATTGGTTGCACAAATTTTCTACCCGTTTAAGAAAGGCATTCCTTTGATTAAAAATAAAGCTTTTCAATACTATAATACTGAATATTGTTTCAACTTTCGTAATTTGTCTTTCTACCAACATGAAATTAAAATTTTAAAGGGCAAAATAATATCAGACTTATACCATATAAGTCAAACACTATTTTATACATATTACCTACATAAAATGTTTGCATTATCTTAATCTTAGGATTTCCAAAAAGTGTTAAACTTTTTTTTGTGACTGCTATTTTCTAACAATGAATATTTCAATTTTTATATTTCTTAACGGGGTTTTTATCCTCGGAAATTTATGAAAAAATATATTAAAAAGTGACGGGATAGCTCTGAAAAATCTAGATTAATATATTGTTTAATCGCAAAACTTTGGACCATTGTTGAGAATACAATTATCTCAATCGTGTACTCAGAATGACAAAAAAAATTAGGGGTTGTTTATTTGGAATATTTGTTTCATAATCACAATAAAAGATATAGCCGCTTAAAAAGAGTAAAGACTATGAATATTTAAGCCCTTATTTTTTAATATTTTAAAAATCGATTGATTTACTGTTTTAATAGATTTTATTTGTTACATTAAACTTTGTAATTATTTTGTCAACAAAATCATAAAGAGGAGGAAGTGAGTAGCTTCTGTTGGTCAAAAAGACTGGAGTTCCTTGAGCAAAGCTCAAATGTAGAAGCCTGTCTTTGCTCCTTTGCCTGCAAGCCTTAGCTAAGCTTGACCGTAGTTCAAATTTACGAGTTCCGTCACCAAAAACCTTCGTGTAGCTGAACAGTGTGACGTTAATATTCAATCACTCACTTACGTAATTTTCGTGCCTTTTCTGCTCCCTACAATCTGTGGTAGTCATGATTAGTTTTTTCCTCCCCGATGAAATCAACCGGTTTTTTTATGGTTATTGTGTGTTTGCTACACTACTTATAATATTTTTTATTATACAGTATATTTTTGGAATAATATGATTATTCGTTTTACCGTAAGTGATAAAAAAAAATTCTTACTGTATCAAAAGCACTATTTTTATAAACTAAATGTCCCACGTTAAACTATTTGGTAAAATTTTAAAAGAATAGAATAACTTTTTTTATTTTTCAAGAAAAAAAAGGCACCTGAAAAACATATACAAGTCTACCACTGTCTTTTGGAAAATTAATAATGAATTTCCCAACAAGAAAAAGGAAAATTTTCATTTCTGAAGCAATTTGATTGAAAACAATGAGACTGAAGCAATATCGTAAAGGTCGCTTTGTACTAAATATGCAAATGAAAAAACTGTCATTTTAACTGAGCTTAAAAAATACAGGGCGAGGATTTGTTCCATGTGTGTTTTTATTTTCTGATTTTCCTGGGCGAGTCTTATGTTTTTTTTTTCAAAGTTATTTTTAAATGTTTCTCATTTTACTAATACTATTATTAAATCTTTAAATTTGAAGGAAGTCTTGCGTCTTCAATCAAGCGCGTGCTGCTAGCTCGTTGAGAGAAAGCAATTGAACGTGCATTGTCGGGAGACTGTTTATGACAAATGAACATAGCGTCTTGAAGTGTATGTATGTACAGTGATAGAAAACATGACATTGGCTCCAATTCTGTTGAAATTCATATTCAAGAGGAAAAAAATCTGCACAAAAATAAATTCGCCCAAAACAAATCACATAAAAATAAAATCGCATATAAGGGACCGCACAACAACAGGTTTTACTGTACTTTTGCCGGAATTTTTTTCTTTTTTTCAAACATAATTTATAAAGGAATTTCTAACTATTATAAGCAATCAACTCCTGTTATACTAACTGGCTGAAAAACAAAGCAAAGAAAAATATTAAAATAAGCTAAAGGACTTGTGAAAATTTTTATTGAATGAAAGAATTTCAAAGAAAATTCAACCTTGTTATAAGCAAAATTAGCTGTCTTTCACATAAATGAATTTTCATTTTCACTCCCAACAACGATATATTTGGGCGTTTTGTTAAAACTTTAAGTTATTTGGGGAAGGGAACGTAAACTCGCTCCACGTGTTCCGAAGCCTACATAAAGAGGTTAAATTGCATAACTTGCAGACGATTTTGACACATTTTCTTGTCATAATTAAATAACATATTGCCTTGAATTTATTTACGAAAGAATATTTTGGGTACATCTATTTTATATTCTGTTTTATACGAGCTGTATGCAGACGATTGTTACAAGCCTCATGTTTGATCAAGAGAAATAATAATTAACTTAGTGGCGCGACAGCCCATGAGGGCCAAGGCTTAATGCGCTCATATCAGTATACGTGACCTTGGACCCTGAGGTGCCTGAGCAGATGTTCCTATCAGTTGGTTAGTCTAACGCGAAAGCCCCCAGTGTTAAGTTCCTTAAATTCCCAAGCAAGCTTGGTACTTATTTATCGACCCACTGTAGGGGTAAAACGCTGAGTCGACCTTGCCAAGCCCAAAGTTTAAACCTTCGAAATAATAATTAATTATTATAAATTTTTTGCTTAAATATTTTGGAGAAGTATTTTTTAATTTATATATATATATATATATATATATATATATATATATATATATATATATATATGTGTGTGTGTGTGTGTGTGTGTGTAATAATTCACGTTATTTTCCCTTTTGGTTTTTAATCTATAAGGGTCCTAAGCCCACCAGGACATCGCTTAAAAATTAAATTAGAAGGTACACTCAAGAGCCAAAACATTATGACCACCTGTCAATAACGAGTTGGCCCACCTTTGGTGCGCAACACAGTTTCAACCCGCCTTGGTATGGATGCCACAAGTCCTTGGTAGATGGCCGGAGACAGATTGTACCAGATGTTTAAGTAACGGTCACGCAAATCCGAGATATTGCGAATTGGTGGTCTTTAAACCCTGAGCTGCTGTCCCATGACATCCCAAATGTGTTCTATCGGATTGAGTTAGGCGGCCAGGACATTAACTGGAATTCAGCATTATGTTCCTGGAACCACTCCAACACAATTTTAGCCTTGTGACACGGGGCGTTGTCCTGTTGGAACATTCCATTTCCAGCAGGAAAAACAGAGGCCATGTAAGGGTACAACTGGTCCACAATGATGTTCAGATACCCTGTAGCATTCATGGTCTGCTCTACCACAACCATGGGTCCCAGAGATGCCCAAGAGTACGTTTCCCAAAGCATAATACCGCCACCACCAACCTGTGTATGACCTACTGTACGTTGAGGGAGCAACTGTTCGCCAGGAAGACGGCGTATCCTGACACGGCCATCGGCGTGAGGAATGACAAACCATGATTCATCTGACCAGGCAAATCTCTCCCACTGATCCATGGACCAGTCGCGATATTCCCGGGCCCAGCGCAGGTGCAGTTGGCGATGACGCTTGGTCAGCAAAGGCACACGAGGGGTACGTTTGCTGCGTAGCCCCATATCCAACAGTGTTCACTGAACAGTGTGCTCCGATACTATTCTACTTGGCCCTGCATTGTATTGGGCTGTCAGCTGAGCCACTGTCTGGCTCCGGTTTTGCTTCACCATGCGAGACAGTCTCCGACGACCTTTTTCTTTGATAGCGTATGGACGTCTAACACCATGTCGTCTACTGTTGGTTTCACCATCATTCATCCACTTTGCGCAAGTACTAACGACTGTAGATCGCGAACAACCCACGAGTTGTGCAGTTTCGAAAATCCTTGTTCCGAGCCTTCGAGCCATTACAATCTGCCCTCTATCGAAGTAGGTTAGATCCGCAGCCTTTCCCATCACACATAAAAGTAAGAGAAAGAATGATTCTTCAGACTCTCCAGCAGCAGTTAAATACCACTTCCACCTGATCACGTGCCTTCCACGTCATCCAGGCGAGTTCATTGCAAAATGTACTGGTGGTCATAATGTTTTGGCTCTTGAGTGTATATACTTCCGATTGGCATCCTTTTGCATAAAGACTACAATGTTCTGGAAGATTTACTCTGCTTGGTAATCGTCATCGAAATTATTCGTGTGTTTGTCTTCTATATACATTCCACATATACACTGGTGTGCAAAAATTAAGGACGAAGTCGAAAAATTAGCATATCAGCTGAACGAAGAGGCAGAGCGGACAGAAAGACCAATCAGGAGATTAAGTGAGGTGATGTACGGTAGCACATGCGCAGATATGTAGGTAGACGTAATGGGGGAGTGTCTGAGTAGTAAAGCATGTTGTCGGTGTAAGATTAGTATTTCTGGCAAAGAGATTGCACACCGTATAGCAGTTAAAATCACACCGAGTTGCTGCCTCAGCGAGAAATGGCGAATAATCAATCTGTTAGACGACTTCTGGATGCTTTTACCCGAGGTCGAATCATTGGGAAGTTGGAGGAAGGTAGCAGTGTGACAAGTGTGGCTGCAGAGTTCGGAATTGCTCACAGCATCATTTCACGACTTTGGAGACAATTTCAGACTACAGGAACAGCTATCCGGGGGTTCAGTAGTGGTCGTCCACGAGGAACCACACCCGCAGATGACCGGTATATTGCCTTACAGGCCAGAAGAAACAGGCGGCAGACAGCGGGAGAAATCGCTAGACACACGACACAGGCGACTGGACGACCGATATCGCGTTTTACCGTGGCCAGAAGACTGCACGGTGGTGGTCTGTTTGCACGACGCCCTGTACGGTGTGTACCTCTAACGCCTGCCCATCGGAGAAGGCATTCTCTGTGGTGCCGGGAACACCGGAATTGGAGAGACAATGAATGGGGACGAGTACTCTTTACAGATGAGAGCAGATTCAGTCTGAGTAGCGATTCTCATCGCATACTCATCTGGAGAGAGCGGGGAAGCCGCAATCATCCCTCGAACATCATTGAAAGGGACAGGTATGGAGGCGGCGGTGTTCTCGTTTGGGGAGGCATCATGCTTGGTAGTCGTACAGACCTTCACATCTTCGACGCAGGTTCAGTCACCGGGACCCGTTATTGTAACGAGATTCTTCTTCCATATGTGCGTCTTTTTAGAGGCGCTATGGGTCCGCAGTTTCTTTTCATGGACGACAATGCACCATGTCATCGCACAGTAGCTGCCGAACAGCTCTTAGAGAGTGAGGATATTGAACGTATGGATTGGCCGGCACGATCTCCGGATCTCAATCCCATCGAGCATGTATGGATTTTCTAGGCAGACGCTTGGCAGCTCGTACCTTACCACCAGTAACGACTCCGGAGCTTCGATTGGCGCTGCAAGACGAATGGGCAGCAATGCCTCAACAACTCATTATCACCCTCATTCTCAGCATTGGCAGACGCTGTGAAACCTGCCTAGCAGTCAGGGGAGATCATATCCCCTACTAAAGACCGGATATTTCTTGCTGGACACCCATCACAGGGATGTTTCGGCCTTCAGTCGCATTGCGCTCCATGCTACTTTTTCAATAAAGCTTCTTTTTATCCCTCTGATTTCTCTTTTAGTAAGTGTTGCTTACATTACTCATGTCCTTACGTATTGGGGATCTTACGGTATTAAATGTGTTGGTTTGGAATGCTTTTGTATAAAGTTATATTGAAAAAACCGTCTCGTCCTTAATTTTTGCACACCAGTGTAGTAGTTTCTGTGTGCGTGTTATATGTTCTATGTCTCTTAATATGTTCTATACAAAATAATAAAGAAAGATGCATCAACCACTGAGATTTCTCATCCATTTTAACACGACTACATCCTAAATTTCTTAATTAACAAAAAACAAATCGTCTTCGGCAAAGCATTTAATATATAGACATAAATATTAGGGTGATCACACAAACTCTAAGAGGAAAAATTACGGCACACTTAACGCATTTGTTTCGGAAAACGAAACTTGCTTTTAAAAATTCTGATTTACTTTTAAACCTTCAATTTGCATAAAAATTTTACTAAAAATATCCCCAATGTGTATGCGTTAGTATAACATTCTATTTTAAGATTTAGATTTTAAGTTCTTCTAGAAATAAATAAACTTTACATTCATCTATAAAATTCGGCAAATTTTGAAAACAATTTTTATTTTATGTGATATGCGTTTTAAGCAAGCATTGACAACCGTTTTGACATAAAAAACAAGGGAATTTCTGTTAAGAATTTTATTTTACATAAAGAGTCTGGGCCATTATTTATTTTAATATTTCCACCAATGTCAAGGTACTTCTAGTAAGGAGCTGCTAAATTCCATCTTTTTACAGAAATTGTCTACCTGTTCTGCTAATTACTCGAACATGGCTGCCTTAACATTATCATCGTTCTTGTAGCACTGACCCAAAGGCGCTTTTTTAAGAATCAATGATTATCAGTAGGTTCTTGGTCAGAGGTATACCGAAGGTACTCAAGTTTTCTTAAATTATATGATGCGGTGAGATTTGGGGTTAGATAATCTACGTTTTTTGAGCAACGAGCACATTTTTGTGATAATAGAGGTTACTGTCAGCCATGCCGACAACACTCAATAGTGTGAATTCATCTTCTTCAATCCGTAGTAAGCTGTATTTACCATCACTTCACTTTTGTACTATATGTTACCAGTTTAATAAATTTAAATTTGATATATCTTGTCTTTCTGGGTGTTGGTGTTCTCGATGACCAGCGGTGTCTTTAATAGCTCTGTCGCGAGTTGCATTTTTAAGTAATATTATAAATTATGCCAATGAATATTTTACTTTTCTACCTGATAATCCTTTGCTGCTGCACACTATTTAGCCAGAATTTATGATTTCCTTTTGGAAAGTATCTTTCGGTCAGTAATGAATCCTGAGTTGATTACTCATGTTCGGCAACTGAAGTGAAAGACATTCGTCAGTTTTCTTTGATTACTTTAGTTCTCGAAATATGGTTGGGAAAAAAAATTGATGCCTGACCTTATTCGGAAAATAATTTTCACATTATATTAATTAATAATTTTTTTGCTGAGTGTTTCGATGAATAATCCCTTTTCTCCTGCATAATGCTGGTTACAAACCACTGGTTATTTTTTGCTACTAACAATATATACATACAGAGTGTTACCGATTTGGACCAACAAACTCAGACAAGTGATAATAGTCAGCATAGGGATGGCAAATCACCATAGAGCATGTGGTCTCAAACAACATTCAATTGGAGTAATTTTCGAAACCAGTTATAAAGGGAGTGATAGCGAGTGGAAAGAAAAGGGTGAAAAGGAGGCAAGAAATACATTTAGAAGACATGCATGCGTAAAGCATGTTTACAATACGAACAATTCATCACAGATCGACGTCAGAAAAGCAACGAAAAGTGATTGTCAAAGGAATTATTCGAAGTTTCGGCCGCGCGGTTCATAGCGAAGTCGATCACAGCATACCAACGGACGATGGATTGACGGGCGCGTTCAAACAAATCCGATGTGCTGATGATGTCAGCTGAAGAGATGACGAGCCGTACCGTGAGATCCTCTACTTTAACCACCGGCGTCTCATACAAAATCAATTTCAGATGGCCCCAAAAGAAGATATCCAAGGGATTGAGGTCTGGGGAGCATGGAGTTGGTTACGCACCGCAATCGAAAAACGTGTTGGGGCAACATCATATATGAACCACACGTTCTGGTGCGCAGTGGCCAGTACTATCTTCAGCAAATCCGGGAGAAGTGAGAAATTTGAATACGTGCAGTTTCTTCTACCCCTACCACAGCGTTTCAAATCACCGCAATCGTTTGGTTCAACGTCCTCCCAACGGCTACTATTATTGCGATTTTCACCGACTAAACGTCGCTTGTGATTCCAAGTTTTATGTTGATTTGCCATCACCATGCTGCCTACTATCATCTTTTTGAATTTGTCGGTCGAATTCAACAACACTCTGTATAGTATATCATATATATAGTCTGCAAAAGGAATTTTATGAAATTGCATGTGAAATATATGATTGGTTATTGTATGTAACAAATACCTTGCAATCGTTAATAGATTTGTATCAATATATTTAATTCACTTAAAAATACTTCAAAAGCGTTAACGATTAATAAATATTATTTAATTTATTCTTGGATTTATGATGTAGATGTATGCTTTTTTAAAATCTGAAGAGTTCATAAAATGACAGTGACAATTAAAAAGGATTTTCACAATAATCAAAAAAATACTTAAAATAGAATTTTCTTTTAAATATTTAAAAGTTTTTATTTCAAAGAAAAAAGGAACAAAGAGAAATTAAATCTGAAAAATTATCCAAAAGTGCTTGTAAAATTTTTTAAAATTAGCAATTCCTAAAAACAATGAAAACACTAAAGGAAATGGCAAATGAAAAAAAAGCATTAAATTCATTCATGTAGGAGCCAAATTCTCTGGATTTACTTGAAAGTCATCTGGATTTACTTAAAAGTTATATACTCTCATATAATGCCCTAATAAAAATAACACACTGTCGCACTTCAAATCATGTTAATGAAAAACTATTTATATAATTTTACAAACGATTCTTATAATTGAATGAAAGAATAATACAATGGAATTTTTCTTTTTAGAATTAATTTTTTAACTACAGTTATTTCAGTACTTTCACTATATAAACTTACTTTGATGTCAGAAGCTAAAAATTCTTCATGCTCTGTTCACACATTTTACTTTACAATTATAAATGTGGGCGTGTATATAAATTCAACATTTACTTTCTCATAACAAAGTAACTAATAATAAAAGAACCTTTTCGTAATTAAAGCTGTGTTTTAAAATTATTCAGGGATTGGAGGGGGGGGGAATCAATGGACGGTATATTTTAAAGCAAAAAAAACCAAAAAGTATGTTTGAAATCGTTGATTAAAAAATGTTCATCAACACATTTCAAGCTTTAGATCCTTCTTTCAACATGTTTTAAGACTCAATGTAATTTTTCACACAGCACTCGTGTTTAAAAACCATTCAGCGCAGTTAACTCCACGAATATCCAATAGGATCGTTTTCGATAGAAAAATGTAATTGTTTCATTTCCATTTTCACCTTAAACTAACCATTTTAATCCTTTGATAATTGCTGAGTGGTAATTTTGGCTTCTAATTCAAAAGAACTAAAAAATATTGGCTTTTCATTTTTTTCACTAAGAAGAAAAACCTTGACATATGTCTTGACTTTAGAAATCTCTCACATGATGTGAGCTTTCATTTGATTTAAATACTACAGAAAAACGAAGTGAAAAAAATCGTTTGGCTTTATTTTTTCCCTCGAATTAACCACACATTAATTTGTCTTGTTACGAAAATTTCTAAAGAAAGGCTTTTGTCGTTGAAGCTGTAGTGAATAAATTCTTTATTTTTACAGATTTTTTTTGTATGTGTGGGGATTTTCCCTTTAACTGAGTAATATTCATAGACAAGTATATTTTTAATTTAAAACAGCAATTAAGGTAGGATTTGTGATACGAATACTTAATCTTCTCAACTTGACATGGATGTAATTTTCTTCGGGTACTTTAATTAGTGGTCGAGGTGAAATTTGAAGGCGCATAGAAGACTTTTCTTTCATTTGGTCTAATTTTTCAAAATAAACAAAGCTAATGCCTTTGCTGGCTTTTACATAAAAGAATTTTTTTCGTGTTAAAGTCATGAATGTACGTCATAAAAATTAACCAGCTTATTGCACAAACTGCATATTAATTTACTGTTGACTTGTGCACCTCTTTCAGGATTCTAATTTTAATATTTTTCAAAAAATAAAAATAGCTTATTGTAAAAATATACAAAAAATTGGTTAATTTATTTTAAATATATATTTATCATCTCAGTTTTATTTTTAGTGTCTTTGAGTTTCTGCGATTAATTGAATAATATTTTATTTGTAAATCACTTGATAATTAAATATTATGAATGCAATTATGTGTATTAATGATTATAGTGTGATTTAATACGATGTATGTGCATAAAAATATTTTGTATTATTTTTTTAAAGCATTTGATATTTATCGAAAAAATATTTAAAATTACATTTTTTGAGCGTTATAAACTACCTATTGATTCATAAAACTTTATCTCCAAAACATTCGTGTATATTTCAGTTTTATTT